>PVKS010011001.1:0-58304 GCA_004027875.1 Aplodontia rufa
CCCCCCCAATTACTCACCCTTATCCCTCCCCTCCCTCCTTCCCAATATATCTCTAGGAATGCCTTAGGTTGTATGACATTACACCTTGTCCAGATTTAAAACATGAGAATTGACCTCCTTTCTCAATGGCCGGAGTCTAGCTCCAGTCTCCACAGATGAGTAAAGACATTTGATCCTTTATACATCCATTGTAAGATTTTTGTTTTCCCTCATTCGTACTTCTCTTTTTTTCTGTTAAAATTAGCTTGGTTTTTTATGATTTCTGTTGATTTTCTCCACAAAGGTTTTTTTTCCTAATTTCATTTATGTATTTTGGTGTATTTTTATTTGATAACTTGAATTTCACTGTTTACTTCATTCCTTGTTGAACCAACACATTCCAATTGCTTTGGTTTTTTATTTGGTAATGGCATATATGTATTCTCTCCATTCCTTATTTTTTATGCACAATAAACTTTCTGAAATTAAAAAAAATGCTTGAGAAACTGGCCCAGGTACTCAGTGTCAGGTGTTATTCTGGACAACATACCTAATCACTATTGATCTTTTTCTTCCTGTGAGACCGGCAGGGGACAAATAAGTAACTTAAGTGTGAAAAATAATAAATTCTCTGAAGAGAAATATCTGGGTGAAGGAGTAGAGCATCCGAGGGTGTGTGTGGGCACACTTGTGGTGGTTTTAAGTGGGGTGATTAGGGATGGATGCTGGATGAGGTGATATTTGTGAAGAGCTTGGAAGAAGTGAGGGGTGAGCGGTAGAGACATGGGGAAGAATATTCCAGAAGGAGGAGGCAACAGCTTGGAGCCGGAGGAGCAAGGAGGCTGGTTGGGTTGGGGAGGATGGATGAGGGAGGGACACTAGGCAGGAGACTAGAGGTGGCCAGATCACCTAGGGCCTCAGAAGTCAGGCTGAGGGGTTCAGGTTTTGTTCTCAGTGTGATAGGAACCTGTTGGAGAGCTTTACGCAGGGAAACAATGTGATCCCTCCCATTTGTTTTTTTTATTTTTTTGTTTTTTTGTTTGTTTGTTTTTTGGTACTGGGAATTGGACTCAGGGCTGCTTAACCCACTGAGCCAAATCTCCAGGTCTTTCTTTTTATTTTTAAATTTTGAGACAGGGTCTCACTCACTAAGTTGCTTAGGGACCTCACTAAGTTGCTAAGGCTGGCTTGAAACTTGCAATCCTCTGCCCTCAGCCTCCTGAGTCACTGGGATTATAGGGGTGCACCACTGCACCTGGCCCATTTGTCTTTGACTAAGTCCCCTCTGGGTGCTGTTTGGAGGTGGACTACAGAGGCAGGAGCAGTCCCAGGAGAGTTGTGGAGAGGCTGTTGCCACAGCCTAGGTGCGAGGTCCAGGATGGAGATGATGGCTCCAGTGTGAGTGAGAGGTTAGGTTCTAGGTGTCCCATGCATCTAGACTTTGCAGGTCCTCCTTCTGCCAGCTGCTGGCCCCTCTTGATGCTAACCTTAGTGCCTATTTTCTGTTGCCCTCTGATTTTTCACCTGTATATCTCCTCTCCTTATCTAGTCTTTTCCTTTAAGAAAGAGACTTTTTTTTTTTTTTAACATATCCAAGAGGCAGGCAGTGGAGCAGAGCGGTTAAAATGTTTGCATGTGCTAGAGTGAGCATTTCAGTACTTTAATTGCTAACCTCCATTTCCTCCTCCTCCTTCTCCCACTCTTTTCTTCCTCCTCCTCCTCTCCATCATAGCACTTTCCTGTGGTTTCATGAGAGTAAAGTGAGATTTGCATTTAAAGAGCCTTGCTTGGGTCTGGCATGCCGTTGGCACTTGGTAAATGGTGGTTATTATATTGTGTGCCTGCCCCTTTCTGTGCTGCTGGCTTTCATATCTCAGGGTCACCTAAGCTTCGGTGCTTTGGGGTAAGGCAATTGCTCTTCCTCTTACACGTCATGGCTTTCTTCCTGCATGGTAGAGGGGGAGGCAGAGCTGACCTGGGAGATGGAAGACTGGAGCGCCTCAAATGATACACCTTGTATTCCGAGTGTCAAAGGCCACGCCAAGTTGAGGGTGATGGAGATGCCCTTCCATGCCACCCAAGGGAAGCGGGTGTCTAGTGGATCATTTGAGCAAATGGAGTTGGTGCTGCAGCGTGAGCAGTACAGATGTTTATAGCGTGATCACCAAATCATGTGGATCCAACCAGAATAAAAAATGCCTGGAGCTTTGGCTCAGGGCCACGGGTGTTCAGGAGCAAGAAGCCCAGCATGGATCAGAAGGAGGTAAAGGCATGGGTGTAGCATAGCCGCAGATGCAAATGGACGAAAGCTCAGAAATGGAAACACATGGCTGCCGCCTTCCACTCCGTGCTGCTGGCAGACTTCGAGCTGGAATTAGAACCCTGGCAGCTGATCTCCAGAGCCTGTTTTCTAATCATCACACTCGGTTGTCTCCAGACAGGCCCAGACGCCACCTTGGAATCCTCCTTCCTAGTACATGAAGCCCCACTTGCTTCATGAGGATGGTGATACTTGGGTTTATATTACGGTTGCCATTCATTCGCTCCTCCTTTTGTTCATTCATTCATCCATTCTTCTGATCATCATTTGTTAAATATTAAAAAATATTTCTGTGCATCTACCATGTGCCAGGCACAGTGTTGGGTGCTGGGGATCCAGGAGTGAACAAGGTGCAGTCCCTGCTTGGGGCCACTCTTAGTGAAAATCATTCTCAGTGGGTGGGAGGACCCAGGACTTGTGTGACTTGGGGCTCATTTCAGGATGCCCTTCCCTACATTGAACCAGGAAGTCTCCTGAGTGGTGATGGAAATCCACAGCAATCTGAAAAATGAATCAAGATGCCTCATGGTGCACCCTGGACCAGAAACAGGGCCATGTGCCACTTGGTTTTGGCCATGCTGATTTAGCTGTCCAACTCTAGGTCTCAATTACAATTCACATTCAAACAGTGTTTTTATTTTATTTTATTATTTTTATTAAACATCAATTCATTTTGCTCCTGTAGTATTTGAAAGGAGAAAGGAGGCTTCTTCTTTCCTTCTTTCCTCTTTTTTTTTTTTTAGTACTTCCTAGCTTACCATGGAGGATATCACAAAGGGTACAGGTGGAGGGGTGCAAGAGAGAGGTATGGAACCACAATGTGTTCTGCTTTCTGGAGACCCCGCAAACCCTGTCTCTTTAGATTATTACGGAGGCTTCATTACAAAGGTGTGATTGAGAAAGTCATTGGCCTTTGCTGATCAACTTGCTTTCAGTCCCTCTCTTCCACCTGGGGAGACCATTTCTTGTGAAGGCCTGTGATGTCCACAGGGGTTAAGTAACCTGCCCAGTTTTTGTAACTGGTAGGAGACAAGTTGGGACTAAAATATAGTTCTAAAGTCTGTCTATCTCCTCATTATCTCATCAGACCTTCTTCATCTTACTATTTTTAGGCTTCAATTTTTCCATCTACAAATAAGAAAATGGAATTGTGTGTTCTCTGAAATTAGCTCCTTTCTTTTTTTGCTTCTTTCCTCCCTCCTCCCTCCCTTCCTTCATTCCCTCTTTCCTGTCTTCCAAAACACTGGAGTGCCAAGCATGGTCAGACATCTTGCTAGAAGCTGAAAATAATGTTCTGGAACACACACATGTACACACACACACATGAAGAAAGCTATTAGGCAATCTACAAAATAGTCATAAATTGTGTGAATGAGACTTATATCTAGAATATGTAACTCTTCTTACAATTCAATTATTAAAAGACAACCCAAGTACAGAATTGGCAAAGGATCTGAATGACATTTTCCCAAAGAAGTTCTATAAATGGTAAGGAAGTACACGAAGAGGCTCAACATCATTATCCATCAGGCAGATGCAAATCAAAACCACAGCAAGACACCACTTCACACCCACTAGGCTGGCTATCATCAAAAGACAGACAGTGACAAGTACTGGTGAGACTGGAGAAACCGAAACCCTCATACGCTAAAGGTAGAAACGTGAAATGCGCAGCCACCTTGGAAAACTGTGAGTTTTAAAAAGGTAAAGTGTAGAACTGACACTGGACCTAGCAGTTCCCCTCCTAGGGATGTGATCAAGAGAAATGAAAGCATGTCAACACAAAACTTGTTCGTGAATGTTCATAGAAGCACCCTTTAGAAAGTCAAAATGTGGAAACCACGTGCATGCCCATCAGCTGCTGAGTGGGTAAGCAAAAAGTGGTCTACCCACACAATGGAATCTTACTCATCCGTACACTTTGAAAGCCTTACCCAAAGTGAGAGAAGCAGTCACAGAAGGCCACACGGCACCATTTAGTTATATAAACTGTCTAAACAGGTAAATATATATGAGAAGAAAGTAGGTTAGTGATTGCCTGGGGCTAGAGTGGAAAACGGGGAGTTAGTGCTAACGGGTACAAGGTTTATTTAGGGGTTATGAAAATATTCTAAAATGGCTTATGGTAATGATTGTACAGTTCAGTGAATATCCCCCAAACTAGTAAATTTTACACTTTAAATAAATGAATTATGTAGTATGTGAATCCTATTTCAAGAAAACTGTGTGTGTGTATGTGTGTGTGTGTGTGTGTGTGTGTGTGTGTGTGTATTAAAAAAACACTACAGGCTGGAGCAGTGGCTCAGCAGTTATGGCGCGTGCCTGGCATGCACAAGTACACGGGTTCAAACCCCAGCACCAACATACACAACTAAGTGTCAGAACAACGAAAGCCATGTGAAAAACTCAGTAAAAATTGATCTCTCTCTCTCTCACTGTCCTTCTCTCTTTAAAAAAATACAAGACACTAGCACAGACTCTGCCCTTGTGGAAAATAGGAAAACGTGATCTTGCGGGGGAGATGAGGTTATGGTTTGGGTGGAAGGTGTCCGCCAAAGGCTCAAAATGTGAGACAATGTGAAAAAGACGGAGAGGTGAAATGATTGGGCTATGAGAGCCTTAACCCAATTGGTGAGTTAACCTCCTCACAGGGATTAAGTGGCAACTGAAGACAGGTGGGGTGTGGCTGGAGGAGGTGGGTCGTTGGGGGCATGCCTTTGGGTATATATTTCCTACCTTGTATGGAGTCTCTCTCTGCTTCCTGGTGTGATTCCTTGGCCCACTTCCCTCTGCCACACTCTTCCACCATGATGTTCAGTCTTGAAGAAAGGAGCCGGCCTTCTATGGACTAAGATCTCTGAAACCGTGAGCCCCTAAATAAACCCTTTTTCTTAAAATTGTTCTTGTCAGGTCCTTGGATCATAGCAACAAAATAGCTGAATAAAACACATATCTATCAAATAATTTTATAAAAAGAGCTAACTAACAGTTACGAGTTATAGTTAAGTGCTAAGAAGGAAAAGAGCCTGAATATTGTGAGAGAATATCAGGGGGTTCCTGAGGCTGAGAAGTGGGGCATTCATGAAACTGTGACACATGGAGGCTCTAATTCAGACCCCCTGGTAACTGGGGCTTAGCCAAGGTAGCTCTTCAGCCCTGCTGAGAGAGGGTAGGTGTGAGCCATCCAGCACCCTAGTGCAGCCCTACTATTTCAGGATCTCCTTGCGTGCCACCCTGCCCTTCCCTGGGTGGCAGGGGAGGGAGGCTGCCCTCATTTGCATGGCCCCTGGTGGTTGTCAACCACGTCTGCTCCGAGAATGGGAAGAAGACAGCTGAAAGCTTGTCCCCTCTGCTCCCATGCAGAACGTAGTCACATGAAGCTAGGGAGGGAAGTCATTGTGCCAGCGTACCCAGACATGATGCAGAAGGGGAGAACATATCTTGGGCAGACTCTGAGTATTCTCTGCTGTAGATGGTCTTGCTGAGGGAGTATGGTGAAGGTGAGAGCCTAAGGAGGAATTGTGCGAGGGAGAGGGAAGAGGTTTCCAAGCTAGGACTGTGGGCAGGAAAGACCAGCTCTCAGGGTTACCATTAGAGAGAGCATGTCCATGGGCACCTCCCTCCAGGTGCTGGGAGGTGGATTTACCAGGCCTTTCTCTCTTGTGTCTTACAGAGCTGGGCCAGGCCTGGACTGGACGGCAAGGAGTGGGCTTTGTGCCATCTCTGGAGAGTCTCTGAATTCCCAGCTCTGAGAACTGAATTCCATGGGTTGTGTCAGTGTCAGACCTGTGAAATTCAGTTCTTCAGCTGGGATATCTCTGTCATCGTGGACTCGAGGGACAGAGCCTCTTCAGGCTGCAGAGGAACTCGGAAGACACATTCGAGGCTAAGCAGGGTTTCACCTCGCTGGAGGCACGATCTCAGCAGGTCGCCCTCGCTGCTGCTGCGTCTCTCGTTTCCGTTATTGATTACTTACGAGGAGGCAGGCGCAGGACTAAGTGCTGTGCCTGCTGTTATAGGAGACTCTTGGGGAAAATCACTTTAATGAAGCTTGAGATCCAGAGAATACCATGCGATGATTTTTTCCCCTCTTCATGGGACCAGATGGAATTAATAGTATGTGACAATGGTTCTTTATCATGGACTGCTGAGGCATCTGGCTCCTTTTCAAGATGTCTTGTGCAAAGAGATGAGAAGCTTGTGTCTATCCCTCTTAGGGTCCCCTCTCTCTTTATTTGAATCTATACTTCCTTCCC
Organism: Aplodontia rufa; assembly: GCA_004027875.1. Lineage (NCBI taxonomy): Eukaryota > Metazoa > Chordata > Mammalia > Rodentia > Aplodontiidae > Aplodontia > Aplodontia rufa. Next base: position 6,556 of record PVKS010011001.1, read on the forward strand.
CTCTATAAATATACTAAGGTTACATTATCCCTTTGTGTTCAAAATGAGGCAAAAACAGGCTGTAATTAGATTTCACTGCAATCCCCAGTTTCCCCCAAGGAAAAGGGTTACAAAGGTTTCCACGGCCCCCTCCATTTCTAATGTGATCTGAGTCCAGTCCTTCTGCTGCCTTCTCTGTCCTGAGGCTCAGGTTGGTTTTGATGATGATAATTTCCACTTTCAGGCAGAGGACTGGGAGCTTCGTATGTCATATATGAACTCTATTAGGCTTTAGATTTGATGGGGAAGAAGGAATGTGATTTATCTTTTGGGAACCCATCTTTGGTTCATTGCTGTCTCTTGGAGTCCTGGAATTTCCAGCTCATTATTGTCTATAGAATGAATATTGTAGTCTGGTCCAGAGCAAGGAGGAGGTGCAGGCTGGGAGACCCTACAGCATAAATGTTCTCACCCTTTCTTCTCAGTGCTACTGATGTTTATTGAGCATCTACTCTGCACTGGACACTACCATCAGGGCTTTGTGTGCAAGGTGTCAGTAAATCCTACCAAGTTTCATCTGGAAAATGGGGACAGATTAACCAAAGGATGTCAGATAAAAGAAGTTCTACAGATGCAAAGGGACACTTGGTTATTGTGAAAGCCTTCTGGCAGGGGTGTGGGGCATGGGTCTGTTCTCTGAGTTTACTGATCAAGTCAAGCCTCTCCCCACCCTTCTCACTCTGCCCACTTCCGCCGTGGTCTCATCAGGCCCTTACTCAATGACTCATTCCAGAACCAGATATTTGTGAATCTCCACTGAGACCAGAGATCAGTGTTTCCAGTCCTAGACTGCTGGAGAAAATGCAGGGTTTATTCTAGAAGATCCAAATGCTTCGGGGTTCAGCTCCTCTGGGCTGTGGATACTGAATTGATCTCAGAGCTCTGATTTACTGAGAAAGGCTCATCCTTATTATGATGGGTTCTTCCTAAAGCACAGAACTCAGCACACACACACACACACAGACACACATGCATGAACTCACTTTCCCAGTGTATCTGTGATTAAGCAAAAATTCACTTGGTTAAAGAATGCTCAATGTTACAGCACTTGCCTGAGATGTTCAGTCCTCAGCCCTGGAAAAAATAAATAAATGACACAGAAAACAGGCTTCATTTTATAAGAGGATCAGGCTAAGTTTCCATGGAGTAGTATATTTGCCGAATTTTTTTGAGATTATATTTCCTTTACCAAAACTTATTACGTGTGAGGGAAAAAAACAGCTTTCCCAAGAGCTTGGATTTGGTCTTTTAGATTGAGATGAGATTATAAATGTATGTATAGGAATATCAGCATTGAAAGATGTACGTCAATTTATCAACAGGGATTATCTTTGGGATGGTGGGCATTGAGAAGGATTCTCCTTTGTGTTTTTCTCTATTGTTTGACTCTTACCCTGAGCATGTTTAATTAAAGTAAGTTATTAAAGAAAATTCAGCATACAGTTGTGTTGACTCTAGACAATATTGGTGCTGTGGATTTATTAGGAATTGTGTCATAGAGGCAGCTTGTGGATGACTGGAGGGGATTCCTGATGAAAGAGGTAGGTGTGGGGCAATATATAGTGTGTTTAAAATTTTTTTTTTGCATTTTTGTCCAAATATAAAAAGAACACTCAAGCTGCATGCTATTTCCCAAGAATCCATCCATTGTGTGCCAGTGTTTCCATGAACCCCCACGCAGTACTGAGGATGCTCTTCCACTGAGCATATAGGTATGCACCACCACACCCAGCTCTGTGCCTGTGGTATTTAAATATTTCCTGGCCTAGCGGCATCAGATCACCTGGAACTTGTTAGAAATGGAAATTCTCTGTCCTCACTCAAGACCTACAGAATAAGAAACTCTGAGGTGGTGTCCAGTGATTTCTCTTTTACCAAGCCCTTTGGCTGATTTTATGCATACTGATCTTTTAGTACTGCTAGTGTCAGTCAAGGGACATTCCTAGTCCACTGAGCTGAATTGTAGCTGACAGTGACATGCATGATGCAAGATCCACCCTTACAAGTGTGCATGGAGGTGTTTAGTAAAACACATCCCTGAGAGATGAACAGCAGTACCACATGACTTCCAACCAGCGATTTCCCCAGTGAAGATAATCTCCAAGATTTTTTTTTTAAAGAGAGAAGGACAGTGATGAGAGAGAGAGAGAGAGAGAGAGAGAGAGAGGGAATTTTTATGGAGTTTTTCACATGGCTTTCATTGCTCTGACAGTTGTGTACGTGGGTGCTGGAGTTTGGACCTGTGTACTTGTGTATGCCAGGCAAGCACCTTAACCGCTGAGCCACTGCTTCAGCCCCAATCTCCAAGATTTTAAGGAGCAAACTTCAGGTGTATAAAATCACCTGAAGAAGTTGTTAATTAAGGCAAGTCCCTGGGTCATCTCCAGAGATCCATCATTTTAATCACCACCCAGGATGGATCCCGTTATGGAAGTTCTAGGACAACACTGAGCAGCTATTTCAGACCTTTCCAGACTTGTTTTCCAATATTTCTTCTTTCCAATTCATCCTTTCCCTTCCCGCTGTGATGGATGGGGTCTCAGAAGCAGATTCACTGTCCTTTTGGCTTTGTACTTGGCGGAGAGAACAGCTCAGACGCTGTTGGAGAGGTGTCTCTGGAGTAATAATGATAATAATGGAAGTATTGATTTGCCATCGTCAGATACCGGGGAAGGGCATGATTTATCAGCTCACATTGATGGGACACAGTTGGAGGTAGGACACTCAGCTGCATATTTGTTGCTCTTCCAGGTGGCAGTGATTTGGTGATTTAGGGACACAGTGGCTTCTTAAGTCTTCCCCAGTCAAACCATTACTAGTTAAAAAGGAATACACACACACACACACACACACACACACACATATATATACATATAGATAGATATACACACATGCACACACACGCAAACACACATATATGCATATATATAGACATACACACACACATATATATACATATAGATAGATATACACACATGCACACACACGCACACACACATATACATATATAGACATGCACACACACGCACACACACATATATACATATATAGACATACACACATGCACACACATGCACACACATATACATATATAGACATACACACACACATATATATATACATATAGATAGATATACACACATGCACACACACATATACATATATATAGACATACACACACACATATATATACATATAGATAGATATACACACATGCACACACACATATACATATATATAGATACACACACACACACACACACACACACATTCGACATTATCTCTTTTCTGAAATGTCAGAGAGGCAGGTGCCAGCTGGGGTGTCTAGGTGGTCAGAGAGTCTGGAAAAATGCTTTGGGCTGAGGGTTAGGGAGCCAGGTGACTTACGTAGTTCCTCTTCATTCTTCTTAGTGCTAAGTTTTGTTCCCATCTCCTAGGGAAGCCCTTCTAGGTAGAAGAGCTAACTGTTTATTTTTGAGAAGTTGCAGACCATATAATTAGAACTTTAAAACAAGGGGTGTTTACAATTCTCCAGTTGTCTTCTGTTCATGAAATAAATTATGTCCATTTTCTAGGTCTGGAAACTGAGGCTCAGGATGGTTGTCCACCTTGCCTATATTTCCTGCATTAGGTGACAGAGGAGTCTGCCTCATCTGAGCCTGGGTTCCTGTCACTGAAGTGCACACTGGAATTTACATTTTATAAAGCACTTTAGCTCACCTTAGGATATAGCTGAACATAGCATTCGTCAGTGAAGGAGATCTTCATACTCCTCCTTTTAGGGAAGGGAAAAAGGAGGTTTCCAAAGGAAATGCAAAGTTCTTTTCCCCTGTGCCATACATCTGGTAACTGAGGAAGCAGAGCTTCAAAACCAAAATTTCTATAGTATAAAAAATCATTTTTATCTAAAAAATTCATAGGAATATACGTAAACTTGGAAAGAATGAAAAACCTGCCTCTGTCGATCGAAAGCAACAGTGCATTGGGGGCCACGGTGACTTGATCCTGTGCCTGTTGGCAGGCAGGACAGAGCCCCTTGTAAATGACCCGTTGCACTCCTGGACACAGACTTTCGCATGTACAGAAATGACATTGTCAGTGTCTTGTAAGAAGCCACAATGTGCTCTTACTCCAGGCTCTGCAATCCTGCCGGGACTGGTCAGAGTCCAGCTGTCTCTGGGCAACAGATGTATTTTTCTTTTTTTTCCCACATTTTTTATTGGCGCATTGTAGATGTACATGTTGATGGGATTTCATATTCATGCATGCACAATGTAACAATAGAATTTGGTCAATCCCCAGCATTTCCCCCCTCCCTGCCTACCTCTTATTCCTTGATCCCTTTCCCCAACTGATCTTCCTTTGATTTTTTTTTAAAGAGAGAAGGAAAGAGAGAGAGAGAGAGAGAGAACTTTTTATTAAGTTTTTCACATGGTTGTCGTTGCTCTGATACTTAGTTGTGTACATGGGTGCTGGGGTTTGAACCCATGTACTTGCGCATGCTAGGTAAGCGCCGTAACCGCTGAGCCACAGATCCAGCCCCCTGATTTTATTTTTTAATTAGAGCTTTATGGTTATGCATAGTTGATAGCTGTTGGGTTTATCCCAGCAAACTCTTACATGCACACAAATCAATTTTGGTTCATGATCCCTCCCTTTTCCCTCTCATCCTTTCTCCCCCTTTCCCTTCTCTTTCCTCTGTTCCTTTAGCTTCTCTACTGATTTGTGACAAAAGTTTTTTCTATTTAAAAAATAACTTTTCTGGGGCTGGAGCGGTGGCTTGGTGGTTATGGTGCTTGCCTGGCATGCACAAGTACATGGGTTCAAACCCCAGCAACCCACGTATGCAGCTGTGTCAAAGCAACTTAAGCCATGTGAAAAACTCAATAAAAACTGATTCTCTCTCTCTCTCACTCTCCTTCTCTCTCTCACTGTCCTTCTCTCTAAAAAAATAACATTTCTTACATAAGTAATATATTTAAGTAATTTATATAATATGAGTTTATTGCAATTAATTTTGAAAATATGACAAAGAAAAAAGAAAATAATTAAAATTATTACCATTTTTTATTATACAATGATTATTTATTTTCTTTTTTTTAATGGGACTATGGACAATTTAGAAAATCATAAAGAAGAAAAAAGTTATACGCTCATAGAGTCCCATTTCGGGCTTTTCTTTTCATTTTCCCTTCCTTTAAAAAAATTTTTTTTTATACAAAGTTGAGATCAAGGGCTGGAACTGTGGCTCAGCGGTTAGGAGCCTGGCCTGTGTGGGGACCTGGGTTTGCACCCCAGCACCACATACACAACTAAGTGTTGGAGAAACAAAGGCCAGATGAAAAAAATAAATAAAATTGATCCCTGTCTCTCACTCTTTCCCGCTCTCTTTCTTAAAAAAAAACAAACAAACAGAAAACCAAAACTGAGATCATCTTTCTCAGTGTGCAAATGTGTGCATTCTGTTTGTGTTATTTAACATTTTATCATAAATGTGTCCTTAGGCCATGTGGTCTTTTTCTGCATTTTAAATGGCCACATGTATACTTCCGAGCGTGTCTGTGCCTTTGTTTTACATGATCATCTTATTGTTGGACTTTTTGCCCTGGGTCTCCTGACGCCAGCTGTGCTGCTCTCCATATCTCCATCTCGACATATTTGCATTTATGTGAGTCTGTGGAGACATATATGTATACATATATAAATTTACTGTTTCTGCCTCATGTTGCGTCTACCTCCTTTTAGCTTTTTGCTTTCATTTATCTCAGCATTACTTGTGATGTCTTCAGGAATGTAAGACCAGCCTAGTATCTTTTTATTTATTAATAGATAACAATGCTAGCACTGAGGATTTGCTATACGCCAAGCTGTATTTTAAGATTTTGAACAGATTCTCACTAAAGCCCCCACCTTCCATAACATCGTGGGTATGGTTATTATTTCCATCCTGCAGACAAGATCACAGACGCCCAGGGAGAGTGAGCATCAGGATGCATTCATTTGCCCAGCTGGCAGTGCCTTTCATAAGCAGGCATGTACTTATTCTCACCTCACATGAATATGGGTGACTATTAGTCTGGGTTTAGAGGCTCAGTGACATAAGGAAGTTGGCATCAGTGCTTTTCTCTGTGTCTCTTGGTTTTAACGTGGCTGCAACAGCTCTAGCCATTGTATCCTGATTCAGGATAGGAAGAAAGAAGAGCAGATGTTCCTGTCTGACCACACGTTTCTTTTATCAGGAAAGCATATGTTCTTCCCCGACCCCCACCCTCCCTGCAGAACATTTGTTCACATGACTCCTGCCCACTGCAGAAGAGACTGGGAAAATGGTTAACGTTACCATCCTCTGGAATGGAAGGTGACTGGGAAAGAGGAGTTAGGGAATGACTTTGGCATCAGCATGTCTAGAGTGCTAGCACGGACTGCAGCGTGTTCCCTGTAGCTCCGTATGTCGAAGTCCTAACCCCATCGCAAATGTGTCTGAGACAGGGCCTCTGGGGGTAATTAAGGTGAATTGAGGACATAAGAATGGGACCCTAATTCCACAGGTTTGGGGCCTTCCTAGCCGATGTGAGAACACAGTGAGGAGGCAGCCATCCGCAAGCTCAGACCCTGATCATGCTGCACCTTAATCTCAGACTTCCAGCTGCAAACTGAGAAATTTCTGTTGTGTAAGCCACCCAGTCTCTGGCATTTTGTTATGGCTTCCCAAGCTGACTAGAACAAGTGGCTACCATAAAATATCCGCCAAGGTCAAGTTTAGTCTCATTTGACCTTTGCAACCTATTTCACCCAAGAGCCGACCAGGAGCCGGGAGCTGCAGATTCTCACATCTCTGGGCCTGGACTAGAAGTGGCCGAGAGCCTGCCACACCTCACCTCCTACCGAATGTAATGCCACCTAACACATGCTAATGCTTTTCATCAATATTAGTGTCACCACAAAATGCCGTTAAAACAGAAGTGCTTTCATACATTATTTATCTGCACCGAGTCCACCGAGTCACTCTTTTGCTGGAGAGAGGTCTCCTTGGCATTCCTAAACTCAGTGACAGATCTGCAGCTCACTGGGTTTGCATCCTCAGGCTGTGACAGGGGACAGGAGGATCCATGAACTATAAGGGCTGAGACTGGCTGCTGTACCTCCTCTCTCAGCCCTGCCACGTTTATTAAGTGCCTGACTGCAGGTGACCTGAACATCAGGCCCTACACAGTAGACCCTGGAAATGATGGCCACACCCCATTTCGGTCTCATTGGAGGGGGTTCAAAAAAGATCCATCATAATAGTGCTTTTCAGTTGTTATTTTCAGAGTAGGAGCTCAAAGTAGCAATTCTAGTCACCACGGATCCAGTAATGAATAAAATAGTAATTCCCATCTTCATAGAAATGATTTTGTACAGAGGAGATTTCATATATGAAACTATTTCTGGTTTACTGAATTATCAGGAGAACTGGGATGGTTTTCCTCCATGACAACCATTACCTGGATCTAAAGAGCCACAGCCTCTCGTTTAGATGGAATGTGAGCGTTGTAGTTTGCTCCACTCCCCACCACTCCCTATTGTCTCATTTGATTCTCGTGAAATATCAATGGAGCAGATGCCACTCTTATTGTCATTTGCAGACAAAGAATCTGAGGTTCCAAGAGGTGAAGTATCTGGCCCAAGGAGTTGCAACTGCAGAGGAACAGGTGTAGACCCAGTTCTGTGCACCATCGAAGGCTGAGGGCTTTGCCACATGCAGAGCCATGATTCAGAAGGCAGCAACACAGAAATATCACTAAGCACAAACATTCAACCCATATAAGATCAAATTAAAGTGGTGTATCAGCAGGAAACAGATGGCACCCTCAAATTAGGATAACTCAAGCAGAGTTTCATAAAGAAACTATTTACAAAGGCGTGGGCAGAGTGTAGGGAAACCACAAGGCACGGTTCAGAGCCCCAGATTAGTAACAGCCGCCTCTGTTGCCCCTCCTGGCCCTTGAAGGCAGGGGAGGGGGTGGGCTGCTGGACTGGGGAGAGGGGCAGGACATGCAGAGCCTGCTGCATTGGAGCTAAGATCTTGGGCAGTGGCATGCAGCCAGCCCTGGGAGACCCCATAGGCAGACAGCGTGGAGAATAAATACCCCAACCTCATGCTCCCTCCTGTCTGTGCAAAATTCACTTGGAAGTCAGAGTCCAAAGAGTCCATGGACGCATCCCTCCGGGTCAGCCCCCGGGAGCGCAGAGAACGGCAGAGAGTGACTCAGGAGCAGCAAACAGAACGCACCAGCCCAGAGGGACATCGAAGCCAAGAGCACTGCTGGGGACAAGCCAGTGCAGGGAGTCACAGCGTGCCACCTCCAAATGTGCCACTGTGCCCTAGAATGAACTAGGGTTGGAGGTGTTTGATGTTCGACAGATGCTGAAAGAAACCCTCGTGGAGCTCCCTTATCTGACTAAAAGCAGAAACTTCGGAGGAATGGGGGCTGCCATAAATCCCCTCTTCTGGGGAAGTTTTATGGCTATGGGAAGATGGGAAATAACATCGAGACACATCTTCATCAGCAGTTCTTGCTAAGACAGCCCTTGTTTTGTATTTGCTCCCCTATAAATTCACCTTCCCACATTTTGCCACCCGGGAAGTCCCAAACCCTCTCTCCTTGATCTTGTTGCTATTCTACAAAGACACTGTCCTTGGTTGAAATGGTGTGAAACTCCAGGCCTAGCTGCTGCTGCTGCTTTTTTGGGGGGGTTTGTTGACAAACCTCTATCCCCACCCCACATAAAGCGCATCAGCAAGTAAAACTGGTGTGCCTCTCCCCAGCTCCTTGAATCCGTCTTTGATAGTGCACTTTGCTGGTCCAGCCAATGACCCTAAGAGGGCAGAGGAAATTCTCCCCACTCTACCCCAAGCAGCAAGGACCTGAAGGGGTGGAAATAAGCCAAGGTCAAGTTCAATGTCAGCCTCTGTGGGGCTGGTGCAGCAACTCCTGCTCATGCCCTCTTCCCCAGCCGGCCAGGGTGTCCCCTTGACTACCAGATCATTGATTTCACATCAGAGATTCCCTGTGTGCCACACAGGGCTGGAGACCTCTATCTTGAAGGTTTTCCAAAAGGACAAATGGCTGAACTATGCAGGGAGGTTTCTTCTTCCAGTTTTTCCAAAGGAGTGGCAGAAGGTTTTGACCCCTACTTTTAGAAAGTGACGTTTTAGAGCACCCAAGGCAGGTCCGTCTGTTTTTCAAGTTGTGTCACATCTATTCAGCACAATCCCTCTTGTCGAATGCCGTATATCCTGCTAAACGGAGCCATATATTACCACCACTAAAAACCGTTTGCTTTCAGAATTCGCAGTTTCTGAAATCCGCTGGACCATGGCGTTGACTCTTTAGCAAAGCAGATTTTCATCAGTGTATTTCAATCATCTTTACAGTGACATTTCCCACAGCCCACCCTAGAGGATTTTGTGAATATCACTCTCAGAATAAGTAACAGTAACAAATTCAGGAGCTTTAGCTGACATTTTAACAATCAAATAGTCTATAAACCTAATACACTTGGCCCAGAAACAATATGCTTCTGAGAAAACATGGGTGAGGGAGGGCACTCGAATTTGCTGGGCAGGAACAGTCATAAGAGAAACAAAGTATCAGAATCATTTCTGCCACTGAGGCTTGGTGACCTCACACTCTACCAGAGATCAGATCAGCCAGGAGAGTGATGTTCTGATCAACAGGCTGTGAGAAGTCTACTGTGTGTTTCTAGAACTGCTTTTTCTTTTTTTTTTTCTGAAAAGAGTCACATAGGAAGAAAATAGTCACCTCTCCTTCCACTGGGTAATATTATAGTAGATTGCCTAGCTCTGGGCGGTGGCAGCAGGGCCAAGATGTGCAGGGAGCCCTGTCTCATGCTGAGGGTTGGGAGTGTGCAAAGATCCTTTATGCTGCCAATAAACCCCTGGGTTAAGCAACCCACTCCTACCTAGTTTCAGGTCTTCTTTGTGAGACAGTAAGTTCCTTATTGTTGAGGTGGGGAGAAACAGGACGCCTGGATTTTAAATCATCATATAGATGCATAGAATTCAGGAGTTGGAGGGACAGAAAAAAAGAAGAGTTCATGATTTTAAAACATTGTTTCTTATTTTTTTTTTAGTTAAAAAGTAATATACCGATATAAAAATTCAATCAAAATGGAAGTGTTGGAAGTACTGGGAAATGAATTTGACCACATTATTATTATAATTATTATTTTTTAAAGAGAGAGAAGGACAGTGAGAGAGAGAGAGAGAAAGAGAGAGAGAGAGAAAGAGAGAATCAATTTTTATTTATTTTTCCACCTGGCCTTCATTTTTTTGACATTTAGTTGTGTATATGTGGTGCTGGGGTTCGAATTCAGGTCCTTGTGCATTTCAGGCAAGTGCTTTAACTGCTGAGCCACTGCTCCAGCCCCACATTATGTTGTTATATTGTATGCATGTACAAAAATGTCACAATGAATCCCACCATTGTGTACAATTATATTGCACCAATAAAAAGAAATTTAAGGGCTGGCGAAGGGGCTCAGTGGTAGAGTGTTTGCCTGGCACGTGTGAGGACCAGGGTTCAAACCCCAGCATTACGTATACAACGAAGTGTCAGAAAAACTAAAAGTAGGTGAAAAAATAAATAAAATTGATTCTCCCTTTCTATCTTAAAAAAAAAATTTAAAACGGAAATGTTAAGAGTAGAAATTGGAAGTCTCCTATAATACTCTACTTCAAACTAACTTACATATATTAACATAATGTTAAAAAAATAGGGTTGCAGTAGATATACTAAAGTATGGATGATACATCATCATCGTTTAAGGTAAAATAGGGTGTTTTTTTTTTTTTTTTTTTTAATAATGTGACACATGGGTAACTGTAGGCTTGAGTTCCCAGTCTCCACCTTCAACTGTTTTCAGCAAGTCTGTCTGACTTAATGTTGCCCAGATAGGCAGTATCAGGGACCAGCCGCATGGCACAGTGAAGGGACACGGGATTTGGGGCAGGCCAGTTGGGGCTAGGATTCAGTTACCATGAGCTCACTGTGTGACTTTGGAAAGTGATTAAACCCTTTGTGCCTCAGCTGAATCATGTCCTTAGAAAAGAGATCACAGGGAGTTGGAGCAGGGGCTCGGTGGTTATGATGCTTGCCTGGCATGCTCAAGGACACGGGTTCGAATCACGGCACCACCTACACAACGAAGTGTCAGAGCAACAAAAGCCACATGAAAAACTAAATAAAATTGATTCTCTCTCTCTCTAAAAAAAAAAAGCACCTCTTAGGGGTGGGAGATAATATGTTTAAAGAACCCACAATTCAAGAGGGTTGTTCCGTGAACAACGGCTATGTTTTAGGGGAGAGGCTGTCTCCAGGAAGCAGTGTAACTATCTTTGGTTTTTCTCACTGTGGCCACAATGGATCCAACGTTTTGTGTACTTGTTAGTCTAAGGTCATTTCTTTTCTTCTTTTTCTTTTTCTTTTTTAAAGAAAGAGGGGACAGTGAGAGAGAGACAGAGAGAATCAACTTTTATTTAGTTTTTCACATGGCTTTCACTGCTCTGAGACTTCTTGTGTACGTGGTGCTGGGGTTTGAACTCGCGTACTTGCACATGCCAGGCAAGCGCCGTAACCATTGAGCCACCACTCCAGTCCCCAGTCTAAGGTCATTTCTTGAAAGTACTGAGCAATTGTTTCCCAGATGGTGTAAAACAGTCCATGGAAGCAAATCATCTAAATTGACTTTTGCATCAATCCAGAAAAGAAGATAATTTAAATGTTTAATCTTTGATTCATAGATGCCTGAAGGATGGAAAAAGACATCTTTCACGTTAAGGAGTCTCAATAGGCTGGAGTGATGGGCTAAATGAAACGAGATGAGCTATTCTAGAGAAAAATGTAAAATTCATCGGTTTGGTTTCTTTTCTCTTTCTTTTTTTTTCTTTGTTTTATTTTTGCACAATACCGAATGGGAGAACTGTGGCTGAGTGGTAGGTATGAGGCTTAGGGGTTTCACGTGGCTGAAGTTCAACGTGAAAGTAGTGTGATCCAGCTGTTCAAACAAGCAAATGTAATCCTAGTTCTAATCAATCATATTCCCATGGGCGTAGATGCAGCCTCTGAACTTCTCTCTGCACAGACTTTAACACAGCCCGTCTTTCTGGAGTGGCGTTGGCATGTGACCTGATACTTGCATAGCAGGCTACTCCTCCCATCTCCATCGAAGCGGGCAGCCCATGCCTGTAAACATGAGACCCAATCTGACCAGCCATAAAAGTTTGGCTGAGGACCTGCAGGCCGCCAGCCTGTAGGCTACTTTGACGAGCTTTATCTAAACTGAAACTGCTTTAGCCATTGCAATTCTCTCTTTTGGAAATTTTAAATTGGAAAAAGGACAAGTGAGGCATTTGGTGGCAGAGAGAGAGGCCATGCAGTCATAGAGGGCAGAAGAAGGCAAAAGGAAGCAGGAGCTAGGAGGTAGAGAAAATCTACAGGGGGAGAAGGGTGAGGAATCAGCGTCGCAGAAACAGGGGACGATGCAGAAAGAGCTGAAAATGAACAGAGTACTGGCAGTGTCTCTTGGCACCATCATCTCTTCTTTTCCCAAGAGGCCTTGTCAGCCTGGGGTTTAGTCAGGCTGACTTTGAACCTGGGGTTCCTCTTATGTCCACGATAAGCACCTCCTATTACTTGAGGTAGCTAGAGGAAATATTTGTTCCTTAAAATCCAGCAGAGATTCTACTTAAGGTTTCTTGTCTCTTTCTGGATGTCATGGTGGCAAACTACTGCAGAGACCAGGGAGAAAGGTCAGGATGGTACAGGGGCTGGGAGTTTTCGAAGGATCGAGGAATGAGTCCCCTGAGCAGTGGATCTCAGAGTGGGATTCCCTAAACAGCAACAGTGGCACCTTAGAGATTTCAATTTCTGGGCCCACCTCAGACTTGTTGGAATCAGAGTCTCTGGGGTGAGCCCAGAGCCGTGTATTCAGCAAGATCTCTGGTCATTTGCAGGCACTGCAAATCAAGGGCAGGGATTGAGGATGGGCACTGAAGTTCCACTCTGTTATGGTAGCAGTGGGGCAGAGACAATAACAAGCTTCTTGTGTGTTTGGGAGCTTTACACAGGGCTTCTTGCAGGGTATCTGGGTTAGAGTTGGACGCAGGATCCCATCTGTGCCATTGCAACAACTAATAATTTAGGAGCAGGAGGCCACTTTGAGATGTGCTTACGGGTTTCTCTAGACTTAGCCCCTCTTTAAGCTATCTTAGGCAAAGGCAAGACTCCAACATTGGCACAAGTAGGTGCAGGAAATTTGATGATCCACCCGAACTTCTTGGGACAGGGAGCTGCAGCTAGACTAATGAATTCTAGCATCAAAAGTACATGGCAGGGACTGGAGCAGTGGCTCAGCGGTTATGGCATTTGCCCTGCATGCACAAGGACGCGAGTTCAAACCCCAGCACCACGTACACAATGAGGTCTCGGAACAACAAAAGTCACATGAAACACTCAATAAAATTGATTCTTTCTTTCTCTCACTGTCCCTCTCTCTCTTAAAAAAGAAAAAAGTACACAGCAGGAAAAGTGTTGGCCCTGGAGGCAGAAGGAAGGCTGGCTAAGCGATTGCATGACCTTGAGTAAGCTATTTTTTTTCTGCCTTGTTTCCCTCTCTCTCTCTCTCTCTCTCTTAAAGAGAGAGGGACAGTGAGAGAGAGAGAAAGAGAGAATTAATTTTATTGAGTTTTTCATGTGGCTTTCATTGCTCTGAGACTTCACTGCGTATGTGGTGCTGGGGTTTGAACTCGCATCCTCCTGCATGCAGGGCAAGAGCTGCAACCGCCAAGCCCTCCCTTGTCTCTTAAAATGTGGCTTATTCCTGTTGCTATCTTACAGGCTTGCTTTTGGATTTAGACAGTAACCCTGTGCCCCATATGTGGTGAGCACTCGCTCTATTTTAACTATTATCATTGTTCTTGCTGTTTGATTCCATTGAACCCCAACGTGCCTGTGAAGAGGTGGCACTCACCCCATTCGACAGCCCCAGAAGGAGGTTTAAGATCCAGCCCGACCTCACAATGCTTCAGCATTACTGGCAGAATAAACTAGGACTTAATTTTCCTGCTTGCAAGAAAACAGATTCTGTATGTGTTCTAGAAAGAGGAACGAAATTTAATTTATTTTTGAAAAGGCAAAAGATTTCATGAAAAGGCTGTGAGAAAAAAAACCTCTCTCCCATTTCCTTAGCGTCCAGTCCCTCAGTCCCTCTCTGTTGGCAGAGTGTATGCATACCCCTGGGGACTATTTCTAAGGTCCCATCTGACTCCTGTTTCTGGGACCCAGTGTGCGTGCATGCGTGCATGCATGCGTGTGTGTGTATGTATGTGTGTGTGTATGTATGCGTGTATGTGTGAGTGTGTGTGTGCGTGTATATGTGTGAGTGTGTGTATGTGTGTGTGTGTATGTGTGAGTGTGTGTGTGTATGTGTGTGCGTGTGTGTATGTGTTTGTGTGTAGAGGTACAGTGGGCAGGGCTGACTCTTGGGACCAGAAGTATTTCAGATTTCAGATTTTTAAATATTCACATACACATAATGAGATGGGTCCCCAGGTGAAACACTATATTCATGTGTGTTTCATATCTGTCTGCACATCGTCCGGATGTCATGTAATGTAATATTTTTCGTGTGTCTGTGTTTTGAGAGTCACTTGTTACAAGGTCGGAGTGCAACTGTCGGGTCTGTGGGTGCTCAGGAAGCTTTGGATTCTGGAGGATTTCAGATTTTTGGATTAGGGGTGTCCAACCTGTGTTACTGTTATTATTATTTAACTTCTAGAAGGTGTTCCCTGACAAACACAGCACAGTCTCGGCTGCTTTCTGTCTTGGTCAGGAGGTAGGGGATGGCGCTGGCTAAGAATTCAGGTCCTTGCTGGGGTCGGCTGGGAGGAGCAAAGACCGCTGAAGAGGCCAATGAGGAGTGGAGCCTGTTCCCAGAATCCACTAGGCCTCAAAGCAGACTTCCATGCTTCCTGGCTCTGGGTTTTCTTGAGCCTTAGCCTCTGTTTCCCCTTTTCCCTGGCTTGGAAATTTAGAAGAGTGGGGTGTGAAGGAGCCTCTCTGCAGAATCCTGCTTCTCTGATGCCTGAAGCAATGTAAAAATATCCCTGGGGTTCAGCTCCTGGGCTGGTTGATGCAGGCTCACTCCTCCCAGTCCTGGGGAGCTCACCACTTCCTGAATCTCTCCCTTTCCATTCTTAGCTGGTTCTGGAGAAAAGAGAAGAACTGGAATTGGTGGTGAGGGCAGTTTGCATGGAGAGTTACAGGGCTCTCAACCTCAAATTCCTCTTTCTCTGAAAAATTCTGAGATCTCTTGCTGGCTGTCTTCGGCTCTTTGGATCTTTCTTGTTGGGTTGGGTTTTCGGTGAGCTTTCCAAACTTGGGTGCGATGGGCCCACTTTTAGTGGCAGGGGGCATGAGTAGGAGAAGCCCATCTGTCATAGAGGGAATCGTGGAGGGGGTGGACAGGACTCCTAAAGCTCTGTCCTTACGCATGAGGCGTCTCTTCTCTGAAGAAGCCGGGGCCTGGGACTCTTGGGCCTTACTCTCAGTGCAAGGAAAACAAAGTCGGAGAAGTTACAGTGTCCTGGGATGGGCTGGTCAGCTCTCTGCCTCTGCTTCTTTCCTTCCCCCACCATTTCCTGCCTGGGGCCGGTACAGCCAGCAGCCAGAGCTCCTGAGCCCGAGCCCTGTTATTTAAAATTCAGCTGTCACCATGGCAACGTGCATCCTGCTCCATTTCACCAGAGATACAAAGAGGCAGTGAAAGGGAAAGTTTAATAAGATTTTTTTTAATGAATTTTACTGACAGTGTCCATCTCTTTAGGAAATAGAAATGTTCCCTCTTAGTGGTGTTATCAAAATGTCACTCATTTCGTGCCCTGTGTCTTTGGGAGGGTTAAAGTCACAGCTTGGTTTCTGGGGCTGCGGATGTCACCTCCTCTCCCCCTTGCAGAGTGGGTTGAGGGGTCTCATTGGGCACTAGGCTTTTTGAAAGGTTTTGAGGCGGGGCTAGCTCCAGGGAGCATTAAGGTTTTATTCTCCCTTGCATTTGCTTGACATCAAATCCCTGAGTCACATCAGGGTAAAATAGGCTGGGAAGGTCCTTAAAGGTCACTTACTCTGCTGTGCCATTGTTGCTTTTGTGTGTCCAGCAACTATGCCCCAGCATTCTGAGAGTGCTTCCTGGCCACCCTCTGGGGGTGTCGTGTTGGTCCCTGTGATTCAAAAGGACCAGAGAATTTCTCTTGACCACTCTGATGGGCCTATTGATGAGCCTAAGGTCCCCAAAGCACAGTGCAGGGCACTTTCCGCTGACGTGACTGAGCAAGTCTCTCTATTTTTCTGTGGCAGGAATAAAGCTTGGTGCTGCTAGAGACCCCATAGAGAGGGCAATGCCTACAGGTGGAACAAACGCAGAGGGAAGTAGACGAGATCTGGCTCCCAGGACGATGCCTGACGTCCTGGATTGGGTGAACCCTGAACCCATAGCTTTGCAGTTTCATGCATGACCAACATTTTCTTTTTCTCCCCCCTTCGAGCAAGTTTAAGTTGGGGTTTCCGAAAAAGCACACTTTGATGTTATGTATTCCAGCATCCTTCTTTTGCAAACAGGGCAATGTAGGCCCAGTAGGGTCACACACAGTGGCTGCAGTGGAGGTCAGGTCTCCTGATGTCCTGGCAGTCTCACAGGCTGCTTGTCCTTCAGGTCTCAGTCCTTACCCAGAGCCTGTGAAGTGTGCATCAAGATCTGTAATTATGGTAACGACATCTGCTACGCTGCCCCCTTGGAGTGGCTGTAAGTATTTAGGGTGGTGTTCTGGAGACTGTCCTCAGAAGGCTTGCAGAGCTTTTCTGGTCTTGTAGGATCCTCAGACTTAGCAACAAAGTGCTCATCACATGGTCAGTTCAACTCAGCCCTGCAGAGGTGACATGCAGCTTGCCTTCTCTCTCCATTGGAACAAAACTGTTCACAGTCTGTAAACAAATGCAGTCCAGTCATTCAACCAACGCTTCAAATTTTATTAATTTCACTGAGCAGTATGACTCGACCGCCTCCTAGGTGCCAATCATTGCTTGAGGGACACTGATTCAGCATTCCACAAGGCAGCCTCTGGGCTCATCCTTAGCATACTTACACCTTATTATGGCTGTGAAAATAATCAGAAGCAAAATTAGGGGCTATGAACATACATGCTGGGAAAGTTCCAGATGGCAGGAGAGGGTAGAAAGCAGGAGTGTTAGATGTGGGCTCGATGCACCTGTGGTGTCTGAGGAAGCTCAGAGCTGGGATGTGCTTAGAGCTGCAGTCAGCCAGGCAAAGGCAGGTGGGGTGGGGACTAGGATCGAGCAGAGGCCTAGAGGAACAAAGTTGGGCAGGGGAGGCAGGACTTGGAATTGATGTTCGTTGCACCCTAGGACAATGTGTTCTTCTTCTTTTGCCAGTTTAAGTTCTTCTGTTCCTGCTCCACAGGAACACAAGGACTTAGACTTATTCCCATGAGTCTCTGAGTCAGTTATATAATCTGTTTTTCAACCCAGGATCTTTGGTGTCCAAGCTTGAGATCTGTTCCAGGCTGAAGTCTAGATAGTCGCATTTTTGTGTGTGAGGTTATTATTTTTTTTTAATCACCCCAGCTAGGTTTGCTTTTACAGAGAAGCATGCAGGTCATTCTTACCCTTCCTCAAAGCGCTTCTCCGTTCCCTTGAATTTGTGGTCTAACCGGGAACGTGACTGCAGTAGAGTTTATTACCACTAGGGGGCAGGAGCACCAAGGCAAAGGGCTAAGCGGAGCCCACAGATAAAGTCCGCGGGGGACGCGGACAGTTCCACGGGTTGGTGATGGTGGGGGTCCTGTCAGGTTCCAAGCCCTAGTTTCGCGCGTCTCGATTGAGACACACCAAGTCTACTTACTCCGATAATTTCATCCTGCACACTGTGATCGCTGTAGGTGCAAACGACGGGGAAAAAAGTTTTAATAAAAGGGGCTTTTGGTGGGAGAGGTTTCCACCGTCTGTAAAACAACAGATTAAAATGAACCTTTAAGAGTTCTTCAAAAATGTGCTTAAAATTCAGAAACCATTAGTCTTCATTCCCAATGTGCTGTGTGACTTGCTTAAGCAACATAACCTCTCTGTCTAGGAATAGTCTTTCCTGATTAAAAAAATAGAAGTAATTAAGATAGTGAAACTGGGGAGCTGCCTCCTTAGATGCGGTTGCTAACTGGGGGGCTCTTTCGTACTTAGCGAGTTTTCTTCCCTGACTCGTGCATCTTTTCATTTCTGCAGGTGAATGTATGTCACACAAAGGAACAAAGAGCTAGGTGTGCAATTTTGGCAAGGGGTAAGAGAGGTACTCTTGGCTATTTCAATCACACCTTGACAGTCCGTGTCCTCTGTGTCTTTGGGGCCAAGACATAGGCCTGATGAGGGACAGAGGTGAGGATCTGGGAGGCGCTAGTCTCTCCTGTTCAACAATCTGCTACCCTGGACTCCAGGGTCCTGTGAACAAGCTCCGGAGGTGGCCAGGCTGAGAACACTGTGGATGCAGGATTGGTGGGAGGGGGTGATCTGGAGGGCCTTTTCTGCCTTGTCATTACAGATTTTGAATGAGACAAGACTCCCTCCAGGAGGCCAGGCCCTGCCAAATGTGGAGCCCAAAGCCTTGGTTTTCCTTTAAAAGTGCCCCAGCCAGACTAAGTCCCAGAGGGCCCAGGCTCCTGTCTATACTCCTCTCCTGTTGTGACTTGGGGAAAGATGGTGGGTTGGATGCTCCTTCCACATATCCGAACGTGAAACAAAACACCCGTGAAGACTCAAGAAACTCCAAACAAATCAAAACAAGCAACAACAAAGCTCCTGTATAAAAAACTCCCTTTTCTCGCAGCCTGGTTCCTGGGATTCACATTCCTGGATACATTGGTCCCAAAATACAAGGGGGAGGTGTCAGCAGCGGCTCTGTGAGACCCCTGTGAGCACCTTTCCCCCCTTGCTCCCTGTGATCATTCTTCACAATCCACAGCCCCTGATTAACAAGGAACGGCTGCCTCCTGCTGCTACTGCCCATCTCACTTAGCAAGATATTACAAGTACCTTCAGTCTCAATTAATACAGATCAGCACTGCTTTCCCCCTTCTAAGGATTATTTTCGTGGAAGTTCACTTTTTGCAGGGTGGTGCCAGCACGGCCATTTTTAATGATCACAAAGTGTCCCCTTATGGCTGCCCCAGGTCTCCTTGGCCAGCAGCTGTGCCCCAATCCCAACCCTGCACCTCCTGTAGGTGGGGCCTCTCTTGATCATGTCAAGCGGGGAATCACAGGATCTTCAGGGGTCACCTACTCCAGTACTTTCATTCGCCAGTGGAAGGAGATATCTTCGAGCTAATGTCAGACTAGCATGAGAACCAAGTTGTTGTTTTTTTTTTTTTTTGGTACTGGGGATTTAACCCAGAGGTGCTTAGCCACTGAGCCACATCCCCGGCCCTTTATAAAGTTTTTATTTTGAGACAAGGTCTTGCAGAATCCAGGTTTTCTGATTTCCCAGGCAGGCTTATCGGGTGTAGCCAAGAAGGGAAGACAAAGGGGCTTCACTCTCCTATGCACGAGGCAATTTACAGACTATTAAGAAAAATGTCCCCTCGAACACACTGTTATATTCTCTTCCGTGCTTCTCTAAGTGTCCAAGACACTGTTTCCTGATGATTGCGTTATTGGATATAGTTGGTCTGATCCTTCTTCCTATGTCCTAAAGCAGCATCTTAAACCCTTTATACCTTCTTCCTATCCTGTCCCACCTCTGCATCCCCCCAGGACTGAATTTCCCAAGGGAGATTGCCACACACAGGCAGCAACCCACTGCTAAGACAGCGAAATTTAAACTGTGCAGAGGCAAATACATATCCAGGATCATCTGGTCCTTTGTTCGGCTTAGCATCCTCCCAGATCAAACTCTGGAGGAGGCTCACAGGCTTGGTCCTGCTGGGCAGGGCCTGTGGGGTGTTTGTGTCCGTCAGGAAAAACCAAACAAATGCCAGTGCGTCAAGTCTGTCATTCCCTCCTCCAGTGCAGCAGGGCCGGCTCCTCAGATGAACCAGATGATCCCCAAGCTTTGATTTCCAAAGCAATCACTGCGAATCACATCAACACCGGGAACAAGTGCAACAGCCGAGCTGCTGGGGACTTGGAACCAGGGACAAAGAAGAACTGGCACTGGAGTGTGTCTCATCTCTGTTCTCTGCCTCCCTCACGGGAGGATGGGGAGTGGAGATAGCAAGGTGGGAAGGGGATCCTGGGCTCTGGCTACACAGGCACCCTGGAATGGAGGCAGAGACTGTGAACCCAGAGGCCCACGTTCTCAGTGGGACATTTGTGATGTCTGACGTGTTCGTGGGTTTGGTGGGTGTTAATAAGCTTGATGCATATTTGCCTTTTGTCTGTAGGATTTCTCAGCACATAGGGTGGAGTGGGGTCCCCAGGGAGCAACAGGCTTAGCAGAGGCCCACAGCTGCCATGGACTAGGAGGACAGGCTTTTTCAGCGATAAGAGGTCCACTTTGAGCCTTGGAAACGGGGCAAAGAAAAGGAAAGAACATGAGCTTGGGAGACCAGGAGTTTGGCCTCTGTCATGAAAGGACACTGATGTCCCTTGCTCCTCCAGGGGATGTTTTTCAGCCTTGATTCCAAGTGAGCCCGTGACGGCACTTGATCTGCTGGCCTTTTCTTCCTTGCTTTGGTAGGTCCAGCATTCTTCTGCATCTTCCGTCTCTCTGCTCTCCCGTTTCTTTTGAGGTTCATCTTCCTCTGCCATTAAAAATTACGGTCCCTCAAGGCTCAGTACCAGGCCCACGTCTTCTCCACTCTGGATTTTCTCCCTAGGTGAGCGCTTCCTAGCCCCATTACTTCAATTTCTTCCCAGCTGTGCATACTTCACATTCTACCCATGAGCCACTCATGTTCCCTCCGTCCCTGTGGCTCATTGACATCTCCACTCACGTCCCAGTGCCACATGTTGAAAACTGAGCCCGTGATCTCCTGTCTGTGCCCCATCTACCCAGATCTCTTGTGGTATTTCTTTCTTTCTTTTTTTTTTTTCTCCTAGAGAGAGGGACAGTTAGAGAGAAAGAGAGAGAGAGAGAGAGAGAGAGAACCAATTTTATCTAGTTTTTCACGTGGCTTTCGTTGCTCCGAGTCTCCATTGTGTGCGTGGTGCTGGGGTTTGTACTTGTGCATGCCAGGTAGGCGCTGTAACCACTGAGCCACTGCTCCAGCCCCTCTTCTGGTATTTCTTATCTCATTGAACAACACTGCTGTTCCGTTAAATAAGGCAGAAGCATCACCCTGAACACGTCTCTCTTCTTCTCCCCATATGCAGTCTATCACTGCACCATGATGATCTTCTAAGTGTTTTTGGATTTGTTGACTTTTCCCATTCGTGACCAACAACCCAGTGTAATATGCTATCATCACTTGCTTGGACTACAAATGGGCCCAAACCCCTAATTCTTTCCCCGAAGTCGACTCCAGCACCCAAAGTAGTCATAAAAGGTGTTTGTCAAAAGGCTGGTTGACTCCCTCGTTCCTACCCGCTCCCCTGTGCATCTGAACACTCTGATGTTTGTCTCTAGTTAACTGCGATACCCAGGACAGTTAAAATCCTGAGATTTCGTATGGCGCTCTCATTTTCAAAGTCCTTTTGTTCACATTATCTCAATCCCTTCTTAAGTGGCCCCGCAAATGAGTCACAATCATTTCCGTTTTAAGCATCTTATCTGTTTTCTTTGGAAACAGTCTAGAGAGGTGAATTTGTTCTTCCCAAGCCATCCAGCTGGGGAATAAAAGAGCTCTGGTCTTTGGACTTCTCCAGCAAACTTCATTGTTCCTCCTGAGTCAAAAGTGGACTTTGGATGAGACAGATGCTCCTTAAGGACCCTTCTGGCTCTAACAGTCTTCGTCTGTGGTTTGCAGGGTCCAGAGGAGGTTGCAAAAACATTTCAAAGGGATCTTTCCAGGTGAGGTTGAGAGAATAGGTTCAAAGTGAAGTTTGATGTCTCCGGGGTGAGCTTCGTTTCTGAAATGCAGAGACAATGATCCATCCCCTCCGTCTTGTGGATTCTTCTTCCTTGCCGATTCCATGGCTCTCAGGAGAGGTTGGGTCACATTTTAAAGGTTACCAGTTTTAATCTTGCTTGGGAAAAGACTGAACATGGGAGGAATGAAAACCTCAGCGATTTGACAAAGAAGGAAGGGAAAAGTGAAACAACCCACTGTAAACGAACCCTTGGGGTAGCCGTAGGACTGGGGAATTTAAATGAAGAAAAAACCGAAACAAGGATCTGTGAGTGCAGGTTCCCAAATGCAGTCCACACAGTTTACATTCGAGAACACATCAGAATTTTCTGTATCCGGAATGGATTGCAGTGTTTTCTCTTAGTGTGCATGGATTAAAGGTTTGTGATGCAGGAGATTGCAACTGGACTGAACCAACAGGAAGAATTCCCTTTGAGGGGATATTTTTTCTGTGAATTTTTTTATTAAGCTAGAAACAAGAATACAGAAATTTCCTTTTTATGGGCATGAATATGACAAATGGCTAATCTATGGACCATGCAAAGCAGGAGTGGTAAATAAGGTTTATTTCCTGTAATATCCTTTTGCATGCTGGTGACTGACTTGAACACTGCTACGAGCAGGATTTTAAAGCCAATTTTTTTTTTTTTTTTTATTAGGGATTGAACCCAGAGGAGCTTTATCACTAAGTTACATCCCCAGCCATTTTATTTTTTATTTTGAAACAGGATCTCACTAAGTAGTTGCTTAGGGCCTCGCTAAGTTGCTCAGGCTGGCTTTGAACTTGCAACCCTCTTGCCTCAGCCTCCCGAGTCGCTGGGATTATAAGCATGCACCATTTTACCTGGCTCAATTATGGTTTGGATGGAGAACTGTGTGGCAATTGATTATTAGTGGATGTCTGCCGTGGCTGAAATGAGGCAGCAGGAGAGCAAGCACTAACTTGGAACAATGCTACTCAAAGCGTGGTCAGTTGATGGGTCTGGGTCTGTGAAATATTTGTTTCTCCTGCAGAAATGAATACAGAAACAAGGAATACACATTTAGAAACTTCTATAGTAATTTGAAATTGCTGCTGCATTCATGTGTATAATTTCTGTATTTTATAAAGTCTTGATCTGCTATGGATTGAAAATAAAAATGAAATTTGGCTTTTTACTGTAGGTAGTTTGAGAAGAGAGTAATGGCTCTTATGAGTTCCCCCAAAAGACTTTAAATACTCTCAACTTGAAGATGAATGTACATAAGCATCACATGGGGTCATTACCTGAGTGGGTGTTGGTCAGTTTTCCTCCTCTTGTTGGCAGAAGAATTAGGACAATAACTACTCAGAGATTCCCAGAAATGCCTCCTGGCCTCTACTCATTTCTACTTTCCATGAAGTTCATTAAAACCTTTGCTAACCTTGATTTCTCCCAGTCAGAGGTCCTGTCATTGAAGGAACTAACCAATGATCACAGATGTTCAGCATTAGCTGATGAGTCAGTCTGAGTGGCTATAGGGGTCACACATTAATCCACCCACACATTCATTCTGTCATTCAGCATCTCTTTGTGGAGTGCCAATTATGTGTGTCTCAGGACCAGGCACCGGGAGTATGACAATGACCAAGGTAGACAAGTTCTTTGCCCTCATTAAACCAACACTCTGGGAGGGAGACCAATATTAAATTAATCACGTATATAAGTAGTTATATGAATCTTGGTATGTATTCCAATGGGAAAGCATTTATTGCTCCAAAGATGTTTAGCAACAGCCATAGCCTAGCCCAAGCATGGTGGAGGAAGTGGTGTGTCTACCAGTGTGGCTGAACCAAAAAAAAAAAAAAAAGAAAAAAAAAGAGGAGGTGATTTGAAATGATCCTGGAAAGGTGATCAAGAGACTTGTCTTAGTCTGCTTTCTGTTGCTATTATAAAATACTTGAGGATGAATACTTTATGAAGAAAAAAATTTAGTGTATATTTTGGGAGGTTAAAAGTCCAAGATGGGGTGACCCCATCTTTGGGCTTCTGGTGAGGGACTTCTGGTGGCATCACAACATGGAAAGTGCTATCACAGTAGGAGCATGTGCAAGATGGAGAGCAGTCACATGGTGAGACAGGAAGCCAGAGAGATTCAGGAGTCAGGTTTGCTCTTCTTGTAATAACACATTCTCATGGGCGCTACCTCAGATCCTGAGAGAACTACATCAGTCCCTTCTGAGGGTGTGCCTCCCTCGACATGATGGCCTATAACTGGGTCCTGCCTACGCTACCCCTCTCCCTTTAAAAATAATTCAGTATTACTTTCCTATGGACTTAAAAGAGTCCATTGGAACTTTGGGTAAGCAAGTTTTTATATTTTTCCAAGGCCCCACCTTTTAAAGGTCCCAGCACCTCAATACAGCCTCACCGAGGACCAAGTTTCCAGCACATGGACCTTCAGGGGACATACTCAAAACACAGCCACACTGTAGCAGGGCTGATGGTGCCAGGCCCTGCCGGCTGCAGAAGGGGTTCCTACTTGGTCCTAAGAGTCCTGGGGAGCCTGATAGAGTCACAAACATGGCTAAGCCAGGGTCCCTGCTTTTAAGAGCCCATCAGTGAGGAAGGAAGGCCCCTCAGGAGCCAGCTGTTGTTCAGTGTGGTCCAGGTTAGCAGGAGGTGGGAAATGATGGGTTTAGGAGACAGGAATAATCTAACGGATGGAACCTGACCCTGTCCTGCTCTGAGCAAATTTGTTCTTCGAATGCAGATAGAATCCATTTACGAGGCCCAGGACCAGCTTGCGGCCTGACTCTCCAGATGCTTCCACCACACACTCTTGCTCTCTCTGATCCCTGTGTCCTCATTGGCCTTTCTTTTTTTTTTTTAATTCATAAATTTGTTTGTTGAACAATCACACAATCTTTTAACGAAATAATATATATATCTAGATTCTGAAGATTAGATTTACCCCCAGAGAGCCCCCCAATTATTCACCCTTATCCCTCCCCTCCCCTTCCCAAAACATCTCTAAAAATGTATTAGGTTGTATGTCCTTACACCTTCTCCAGATTTAAAACATGATACTAGACCTCCATTCTCAATGGCCAGCCTCCACAGATGAGTGGAGACGTTTGACCCTTGGTTCTCTGGGTTATGCTGATTTCACTCAGTACAATTTCTTCCATAGCCATCCATTTACCTTCAAAGGCTGCAATATCATTGTTTCTAATTGCTGTGTAAAATTCCATGGTATATACGTACCACGGTTTTTGGATCCATTCTTCCAGTGAGGGACATCTGGGTTGTTTCCATAATCTAGCAATAGTAAATTGAGCTGCTATGAACATAGATATTGCTGTGTCACTGTAGTTTGCTGATTCTAAATCCCCTGGAAAAATACCCAGGAGAGGAATAACAGAATCTTATGGTGGGCTCATCCCTAGTTTTTTGAGGATTCTCCACACTGCTTTCCAGAGGGGCTGTACCAGTCTGCAGCTCCACCAACAGTGTGTTAGTGTGCCTATCTCTCCACAGCGCCTCCAGCATCTATTATTGTTTATTTTCTTCATTTTTCATTGGCCTTTCTTCAGGTCTCCAGATAGGACCAGTTTTCTCCCTCCCGCGTGGCCCTTGTGCGAGCTGTAGTCTGCTTTGCAGCGCTCTCCCTGTGGCACTGCCTGGTCCCTGTCACCTCACTAATTCTCTGACTTTTAAATCTCAGTTTAAATATCCCTAGCTCTCAAGAGGACCCCACACTTCTCCGTCTGATACTTAGGACAAGTGGAATAATTTATTTGTGCGATTCGTTGTTGAAGGCCTGTCTCTCCGAATGCAGGAAGGACGCGATTCGTGTTGACCGATGCGTAGATGAGAAGACGGCGGCTCTGGCCTGGGCTCTGCCGGGAGGGCCGTGGATGAGTGGTGTAGCCTTGGGGCCAAGCGCAGGACTGGGCATCGCCAGACCCGGAACATAGCCGTTGGCTTTTCCTCCTTCCCAAACGGTGTGAAATGAGCCACAACCTGAAGGCACAGCGGGAGAGCATGTTCAGGGGGTTTCCAGTGCAGTCCTTCACTCTTTGGGGAAAGCACACACCTCAGGCTGATACCCTGCAGTTAATCATGTATCTGTGAATTATAGGAAAATCCTTCAACTTTAAAATTGCTCAGAACTAAAGAGCATTTGGAGAGTGTTGCTCTGTCGGGGTGCTGGGCACGTTGGAAGGCTGGTGGCTGGGACAGCAATCAGGAGCAGCTGGGCCCTTCTGCTTTCTCCTCTGTCTTAGATGGATGAAGCCTTTCTGGCCTTCAGGTTTGGTAGCTGTAAATATTATTAGTAGTCTTCTATTGTTGTATAACAGCTTCTTCCAAAATTCAGGGACTTAACACAATGCCTGTCATTTAATGTCACATACTTTCTGTAGGTCAAAAATTCAGAGCATGGGGAGAAGGCGTCACCTGTTCTCTGCTCCATGATGTCTTGAGTCCCAAGTGGGGGTAACTGGAAGGCTGGGTGCTGGGAGCATCTAAAACCCCATTCACACACATGAATCTGACAGTGGGTGCTGTTGTTGGCTGGGGCTTAGCTGGGCTTCAGCTGGGCCTCTGGTCTGGACCACCGAAGTGTATCTTCTCCATGTGTCTGAGTTTCCTTTCTCAAAGAGAGAGAGAGATGGGGGAGAGAGAGAGAGAAAGAGAGAGAGGGGGAGAGAAAGAGAGAGAGACAGAGAGAAAAAGAAGGAGAGAAGGGGGAGAGAGAGAGAAAGAGAAAGGGGGAGAGAAACAGAAAGAGGAGAGAAAGAGAGGCAGGGAGGGAGAGAGAAAGAGAAAGGAGAGAAAGAGAGGGGGGAGAGAAAGACAGAGATGAGAGGGAGAAAGAGGGAGGGAGAGAAAGAGAGAGGGAGAGAAAGAAAGAGAGAAAGAGAAAGAGAGGGAGAGAAATAGAAAGAGAGAAAGAGGGGGAAAGAGAGAGAAATAAAGAGAAATGGAGGAGAGAGAGAAAGAGAAAGAAAGGAGAGAAAGAGGGAGAGAAAGAGAAAAAGAGAGAGGGAGAGAAAGATAAAGAGATAAAGGAGAGAAAGGGGAGAAAAAGAGAAAGAGAAAGAGAAAGGAGGAGAAACAGAGAGAGAGAGAAAGAAAGAGGAGGAGAGGGGGAGAGAAAGAGAGAAAGGGAAAGAAAGAGGGGGAGAGAGACAAAAGAGAAAGAGAGAAAGAGGGGGAGAGAAAGAGAGAGAAAGAGAAAGGAAAGGGAGAGAGAAAGAGAAAGGAGGAGAGAGAAAGAGAAAGAGAGAGAAAGGGAAAGAAAGGAGAGAAAGGGGGAGAGAAAGAGAAAGACAGACAAAAAAGGAGAGGGGAAAAGAGAGAGATAAAGAGAAGGAAAGGGGAGAGAGAGAGGGGAGAGAGAGAGAAAGAGAAAGAGGGGGAAGAGAAAGAGAAAGTGAGGGGTGGGGAGTGAGTGAGCGCGTGCACACACACCAGGTATAAGAGCCAGCTCTCCTTTTTAGAACCTAATCCTGGAAGTCACAGGGCATCACCTTTGCCCCACTTTTTGTTGGAAGGGGATCACTTAATCTTCCCCACATTCCAGGGAAAGGAAATCGGATCCCACCTTTTACAGTGCAGAAAGGGCCTTAGAATAGAGATTTCTGTTCAAATGGGAAAGAATGGGGTCATAGCAAAAATGCCCTGAGACCTCACAGGAGTCTGCCCTGGACAGCATTTTGGCAGCTGTCCCTAGTCCTTACCTCCTTTTACAGAGAAGCACTGGCTCTGAGAAGCATCTCCACCCTCGATTAAATGCAGGAAAATTTCGTGTGACTGAGTGCACGCACATGTGTGTATGTGTGTGTGAGTGTGTGCGCGTGTGTGCATGTTTGTGTGTCGGGGGGCGGGGGCTCCTCTTCCTGCCTTGCACGGTTCACTTGAAACGCTAGACCCTGTAGTCATTGTCCTGGAACATCGGGAAGAGTCTCAGAGTTACTGTTTTACAGCTGCCCAAGGTGAAGATCAGTAAGTAAACCACACTAACAGTGAGGAATTATATTTAAGTGAAGGTTCTTTGACTGAACTAGTTTAAATGTTAATTTTATTACTCAAGGGGGCACTTTGGAACTCCCTGTCATTATGGAACAATTAAACTGTAGTTCCTTATTAATTTTTACTGCCTTCCTAGGGTAATTAGTGGGACATAATGTGAATTGCATCCCATTAATGAATAGCTGTCTGAATGTGAGTGGGCAGAGTCTTTTATTTGGCTATCCAACAAGGCAAGGTCTATGAAAAGAAGGAAAGAAGGGTGGGCCCTTCCTGAAGAGTCTACGGTTGACACCCCCTGCGTTTAGGGTCAACCCTGACAATACGCTGAATCCAACAAACAGGACACGGTCACCATACTCACCAAAGGTAGGAAGGCTCTGGTCTATCCTTTACCATGAAGTTGGCAATCAGAAAACAAATAGATTAAAAAAAAATTTAGAAACCGGGGCTGGAGCAGTGGATCAGTGGTTGCAGTGCTTCCTGGCATGCGCAAGGATGTGAGTTCAAACCCCAGCACCATGTACACAATGAAATCTTGGAGCAACGAAAGCCACATGAAAAACTAAATAAAATTGATTCTGTCTTTCTCTCTCTCTCACTGTCCCTCTGTCTTTAAAAAAAAAAAAGATTTAGAAACCTAAAAGCAGGACATTGAGATTCTGAAGGCCTAGAGGAAGATAATTTCTGAGAATTCATCTTTTTTTCCCCTAAAGTAGCTTTTATGAAGCACCTAGTGTATACCTGGCACTAATATCTTATTGCAATTGTCAAGACTACTTCATGCAACCAGGATTATTATCTCCAGCATAACTGTCTCGGACTTAAAAACATAAGATCATGTTATAAGAGACAGCTCTTGCCCATAAGCCCAGGTCCAGCCCAGTCCAGAGTCTGAATTCTCAGCTGCTATGTCATCTGCCTTGGTTGGGCAGTATCTTTCTTCACATCCTCAATTGCTCAGATGTTATTTTTGATCCTTCCTTGTTCACAAACTCCATATCTAACAAAACAGAACACCGGCGTCCTTAGAAACTCAGATCCTTTTATCTTATGAATGAGGAAACTGAGGCCCAGGAGAAGTGAGCATCTGAACCTGTGCAAGAGTGCTGGATCCGATTTCAGGCACGCTCAGGGGTCGTGAGGGTCTTGGCCGCCAACGGTTCCCTGATTCCAGCTCTGGATGTGTTGTCGTCAGATTTCCACCCAGGAGTCTGAGTGTGGCCTCCCCACCAGGCTTCTCACTGAAGATGTCAAAGAATGTGGCCTAACTAGATTTTCTGAGTACCTCTTGGTGTGAAAAAACTGGAGGTGACTGTTTTTCCACCTGTAGCCCTAAAGTCACCAGCCTGGGAGACACATGTCTTAGTGCTGCGCCACCTGCCTGACTGAGAGCCCATACAGGCTTGTCTCAGGAGCACCCCCAGCCAGCCTCCACGGCAGCCTCCACAGCCTGCCTCCTCCTCCTGTCTGCAGCAGCCTCTCCGATTCCAAGCACAGCACTTTGCTTTCTGTGTCACTGGAGCTTGCTCTGGTGCTCCTAAAGCTTCCCTTTTCTCATGGGCAGAACACTGCTGGGTTCTGAGGGCCACCATGCCCCATTGTCACCGGACTCTTGTGAGCAATGCCACAAGATTCTCCAGCTCGCTCCTCTTACCTGGAACACCACCAGGACACTTGTGAGCTGTGGTCCCACGGGTTTCCCAATCATAGGTGCTCAAACCCATTCCCAGCTCAGGTGGAGGCAGATGCCACCGGCCCCTGCCAACCCTTCCTCTCTCCTTCTTCTTGACCCCACTCCCCCATCCACACTCCTGCTCCACCCTTAGACATCTAAGGGTTCACCCATTCCTTGAAGGCATTTCATTGAGCACTTGCTACGTGCAGGAGCCGCTCAGAGTTGTTTGAGGGTCTTTCTCTTTTTGCCTTCTCCACAGAGCATGCATTTTCTTTGGGGTGAGAATTTGACCCCAGCCACGAGTCAGGATCCTTCTAAGTTCATCAGAATAATACTCCTGATCTGGTGGCCCTGTGATTCTAGGCTGGCTGAGATGGGAGAGGAGGGCGGGGGAGCGTCTGCTAACCAGTGCAGGCATGAATGGGACCCGTTACCCGGTTTCCCACCCTGAACAGGGAGACGAGGCTGCAGCCTCAGCCCGCATGGGCTGGTCCAGCCGAGCACAGGGCAGGACTTGGCTGAGCTGTGAGTTTTAGAAGGCAGCAGCTGCGGAAGGCTTCAGATGACCTCTTCATCAACCAGTTCCCTAACAGATACGAGAACGGTGAGCGATGGACACCCATCTCACGGACGTCTGTGCACTCAGTGGGTAGCAGAGACGCTGGGGAGGGCACAGGGTTCCCAGCTCCAGCCGGGCTCGGTACCAACTCCATCACTCTCTTTCGCATTCTCTGCACACTGTCTTTGCTCAGTATAATGAAATCTCACCTCTATCAGCTTTTACTCTTAACTTCTGACTTCCCAGTGTAAATATGAGCCAGGAGGAGCTGACCAGGGAAGCGTTTGCTCCTGGGGGCCTGGCTGGTCTTGGCCATGGTAGACGGTAGAGAATGCTCGGGGTCGATAAGGATTTCAGTTGCACCAGAGGCAGCAAGTTTGAAGCCAGTGGCTCTGGGAGGCAGATTCGAAATATCTGGGCAAAGGGTAGAGGTTGCCTTCTCTCTTCCTCTGCAGAGGGAGAAGTAATTGCTTTCTTTTTTTTTTTTTTTGCTGCAGGGTTGCTAGGTCAGCCAGGCTGGGAATGATTAATTCAAAGCTCAACTTTTCTCACAGAGGCAGGCAGTTTTGCTAAGAAGAGGCAGTGGAAGGTGGTGGTGAAGAGCTTCAACTCTGAATCCAGACTTTGTTTCTTTCCATGCTGTGTGACCTTGGGCAAATTGCTCAGCTTGGCTGAACCTGGATGGAACTTGAGGAAGTGAATTTGTGGAATGCATAGAAATGAAAACACTCTAAGCGGCTGGCTGGGGGTGTCACATATGTAAAGGTACAGAGGCAAAACAAAACAAAATAAAAACACGGAACAAAACCCATGGTTTGCTGCAGAGGGGTGATCTCGATTCTGCCTTTGTTTCCGATTTGTTGTTCTTCAGAGCCCAGGACCTTGCCCAGTGGGAAGTAAAAAATAATTCAAATGCTTCCCCCAAATATGGCAGGCACAAGTAAATATGGTTATTGGTGTGCAAATTTTCTATGGAAGAAATTGGCACTTCCATGCTTCTGGCAGATGCACAGCTTAAAAAAACATTTTAAAAGGACAACTTGAGCCCTAAAAGTGTTCATGTCCTATAACCTAGCAATTCTATTTTTAGAAATATATATGTGGATATGGAAAAATTTGGTTAACATGCTTTTTATACACCATTGCAAAATTAGAAACTGTCCAATAATTCTTTATATAAATCCTGGTGAATCAATTCAGTAGAATATCATTTTACCGTTAAAAATGCAGAAATCATATTGAAACCCTAAGAAATTCCAAAGTCCCAGGAAGTCTACGGATTAATACTATTGGAGTTTCAGGCTGCTTCCACAACTTTTTAGCTGTGTGATATTAGACAAATTACATAACCTCTCTGTGTCTAAGACTTTTTTATATCAGAAAAAGGGGGGTTCTAGATAATAATTACTTTATGGGTTTTATCATAAGTGAGACAACTCTCAGAAAGCTTGTATAATAGTGACAAACATGGTTAATGTTATTTCTATTATGCAAAGGAAACCATGAGGACATATTAAAAAAAAAAGAAGAAAGATTTCTCCATGTCCAAGGAAAGAAAAAATAGAGTAGGATTGATGTATTTATTTGAAGCCTATTTATTGAGAACCTCTGCGGGGACAGCTTAGGTTTACAACGGTGAACAAAACAAAACAGTAACTACATATGTAGGATTTACAGCTGAGAGAGAAAGGGAGAGTCTTTATAAAAATTGCAGGGTGCCTTTTAAACATGAGGGTGCCTGAGACTCCGTCCCTGGAAATCTGGATTCTGCAGGCAGGGGCGTCTTCCTGTCCTGTGTGTACCAGAACACCTGCTTCAGGCCTCTGGAGACGGCCCTGGTGCCTTTACCACCAAGCAGTGGTTATTAACAGCTGAGAGGGATTAGGAGTGACTTTCATTTTTTGTTTGTGTTTCCTTATGTTTCATAAAGTTTCTATATTAAATAAGATTTTTTAATAATTAGTAAAGAGAAAACTTTTTTTCCTTTAAGTTCACTGTAGTTAGACCTAGTAGCGGGGTTCTGTGCACACACGTGTAGCTGCTCCACGAGGCAGTCCATCCTCTCTCCCCACCAGCATAATCCTCATTTCTTCCTAAAAAAAAAAAAAAAAAAAGAATACCTCGTTTCTTCTGTTGCAACAGAAGCACCTCACACAGACTCCAGATTAGGAAGGGCCTCTGGGAAGGCATGGTGGGGGTTGCAATCCTCAGCTGCAAAATCACAAAGAGAAGGTGGAAAATTTCTTGCCCCAATCATCTGCCTGTGTTTGAACTGTGCTCCAGCCCCCGCCGGGACTCTCAAATGCGAAGGGACCCTTTCAAGGTGCAGTTCATTTGCTTTCTTTTTGCTGCAAATTCTCCTGACCTTGAGATTTATCCGGTGGCTCTGGTAATTGGTGCAGTTTTCGGAGTCATTTGTATGGACGCTGTGTAATGCGGAGGTAGAGGGAGAAACCTCCGCAGTCATCCTGAGCTTGTATCAGGTGAATTTATATTTTATGGTTTTTGGTCAGATTGATTTTTGCGAAACACCCTGGGGTGTTTTCAAATATGAAAGTTCTTGTAGTGCTGGTCGCTTGTTTGCATTTACAGGAAGAATAAGAAGGAGAAGAAGAAATTGCTCTCTCGGCCGACAAACTCCATCTTCCCCAGGAGTGTGGTAGGGAGGGAGATGAAGGGCTTCCAGCAGGAAGGAAAATTAGAGGCTGTGAGATGAGAGGTGAGGGTGAGAAGCTGCCTGGGAGGGCTGATTTGCACCAGAAACTATTGGCAGGCCCGGGCAGCAAGTTCACAAGCAATGAGTGGGTTCAGATCAACGAAACTGCTATGATTAAAGGCTTTAGAATCCCTGAGCTCTCTGATGAGTAGGCCCTGTGGTCCTGCCTTGAGTTCATTCTGGGCCATAATGTGCATTTTGGATATATGTCAATCACCCAACCTTTATTCCTACATAGATATGTAAATTGAAAACTACATCTTCCCTAACTTCAAACCAAACCAAACCAAAGCAGAATGCTTAACTTCTTGCATGAGTTGGTTCTGATGTCTGAAATCCGTTCACTGTGACCCCTTTTGGCCAAGGTGCCCCAGGAAGGGTGTAGCTTGCTCCTAGGGCTACTTCTCACTTCCTAGTGCATGGCCGACATTACTAACCCACCACAGAGATGTCAGTCTGAGAGCAGAGAGTCTCACCTCCTGTCCGGGACAGCGCATTGCTTTGGGGTTGGTCTTGAACACAGACGGAGTGGTTCACCTGGTTAGCAGAACTTGCAAGGTTTCCGCTAATCCACGCCCCTAAGCACCTTGACCCCTGGATTTCTCAGTTACAGTCGCCCCTTTTGGATAAAACTCTCACTCTGCAGTGCCATCGTTACTGCTTCATTTCTGTTTCCTCTGGTGACAGACACCAGTAATGAATCGACGCTGAAGGCGCGCTCAGCTGTGACCTTAGAATCCCTCAAATCCGTTTTCTGTGCACTTTCCATCAACACCTGGGTTTTGTATGGAGTAGGAAAGGTGCTCACCATTCCTGGGCCGGGGAGATGAGGAGGTGAGGCATTTGCCAGTCACCCTCCTTTGTGATTACGTCACCAGCCCGCCTCTGGAGATTGGAGGGATAAAGGTCCCGTGTAAACTCTTCAGATTGGTATTTAAGACCCTTCATGGTTTGGTCTCAGTTTCTATTTCCAATCACACAGCCTGTACCTGTCTGAAAGGTCTTTCTATTTGCTGCCGTGTATTTTTTCCCCTTCTAAATTTCCTCTGCTCCCTCAGTTTCCCCCACCTGGAACTCTCCCTTGTCACCCATCCAATTATTGCCGTTCTTGAAGGCCTCACCTCATGGTCTATCTCTTAGGATGTCTTCTAAAATATTGGCAATGATTTCTTTGGGCTTCAAATTCCTGTGGCATTTATGATTTTGTCCCACTTTCTTGGCATCTAACATCTTTCTTTAAGATGTTAGTTCACTTTTAATGTCTGTGTGGTTTAGTTTTTAACCACTAGAGTATCAACCTTGCCAGCCAGACCTCCTTCTTCCTTCTTCCTTCCTCCTCCTCCTCCTCCTCCCCTCCTCTTCCACTCCTCCTCCCATCCTCCTCCTTCTCCCCTCCTCCTCCTCCTTCTTCTTCTTCTTTTTTTCTCTTTTTCTGGTACTGGGTACTGAACCTACGGCTGCTTAACCACTGAGCAACCTCCCGTCCCCAGCCCCTTTTATTTTTTATTTTGAGACAGGGTCTCACTAAGTTGCTTAGTGCCTTGCTAAGTTGCTGAGGCTGGCTTTGAACTTGCGATCCTCCTGCCTCAGCCTGTCAAGCCACTGGGATTGATTCCAGGCTGTGCCACTGCACGTGGCTTGGTGAGGATTTTTTTTTTTTAATGAAGCTTTAGTGCTGCATAAAAGTGACATAGGTCGCTGGGATTATAGGTGTGTGCCACTGCGCCCGACTCTTCATCTTCACCTATTGTGTTGAATATATGCGCTGGGCAAGAACCCGTCTCTGTCCAGGTGTGGAGGGAGGAGGAGATGCTGGTTGAGTGGGGAAGGAACCCTCACTTCATCGTCTCTGAACTCTGGTTGAAGCCCATCTCTGTTTGTATTTTTTAAAATTTTTCATTTTTTACTAGTAAATTATAATTCTACATGTTATGGGCATTCACTTTGATGTATTCATGCAAGCATGGAATATAATTTGCTTCTAGATAGGCCCTTCTGAATTGGAGTTTTAAGTAGTCTCAGTTTCGTAGATCTGTGTACTTGAGGCCACCTTGAACATTCAACCCCATGAGGGCAGAGGACTAGATGAAATGATCTCGTGAAGCCATTCCTGGTTTCTCATTCTCTTTTCCCATTTGGTGATGGCCAAGATGTCTATTGCATTCTAGGGCTGAGTTTCTGAGTTGATTTATGTCATTATCTCTCTCTGTCGTCCCTAGGTGCTTTGAGATGGGAATTACGGAGCTAGGTGGTGAAGCTAGATTGAGGGACCATATCTACAATTCCCCCCCATGGCAAAGCATTACTGAACCAATCCTTCCAGGATGTTATCTACAAGTGGAAGGAATTAAAAAGAGCATCTGGGGTTTCTGGGATACTTAGAAAACACAACTTTGTACAAGTTCTCTTGAAAAGAAGTATGGTGGGGCTGGAGTGGTGGCTCAGAAGTTACAGTGCTTGCCTGGCATGTGCCAGTATATAACTTCAAACCCCAGCATCACGTAGACAACTGAGTGTCTAAGCAATGAAAGCTTCATGAAAAATTAAATAAAAATTGTTTCCCTCTCTCTCTCTCTCTCTCTCTCACTGTCCCTCTCTCTTTAAAAAAGTTAAAAAAAAAAAGAAGTATGGTAATTTCAGGAGGAAGATTCCTGGTTGGCAGGGAACCATTTACCCTAGGGTAGTGCACGGTAGGATATGGTGAGCAGGGACACAGTGCCCTCCTGAATGGCCTTAGGGTTGTCACTCCCAGGAAGATTCCATTCCCCTGTACCCTCACCCAAAAGTCTGATGGCTCCAAAGAGGTTTCCCTGGTTATTCTAATTCTCGTTTCTATGATTCCTAGGCAGGTTGAGCAAATTATCCTTCTGTTGCACATGACTGTGAGTTTCCAAAGGCTGTGGCATGATCCTGTGTGTATTGCTGGCCTCTGTTACCCGGTAGGACTGCAATAAATGTCTGCTAAATTGAATAGGACTGAGGTCAATGCCAAGTTCTTCACTCAGCAAGGGATTTAGGTGTTCCAGAGACAAGCTCATTCTTGAAATCTTTAAGAGAAGGAAGCAGCTATATGTAGCCAGAATGAAAATCACAATGACCAAAGTACTCACGTGTTCCTGTAAAATCAGCTGTGAACCTCGAGGAATAAAAGAGCGACGGATTGCTGGTGAAGCAGGTACCACACAGTCAACTCTGATTTTCTTGAACTTTTGTCTACAGCGTAATGTGTCATCTGCTGCTCACTCTTATTTGATCTGCTTGAAATTCTTGCCAGAGACCATCTGTGGGAAATCATCTAGTTCCTTCCTATCCTGTTTCAGTGTCTACATTAGTGATTTTAAGCCCTTTGGGGTGATGTGGACCTTTGAGAATCCACCGAATGATATAGACTCTCTCTCTGCTAAATTCATGTATGCCCTCAATTTTGCACACAATCTCAGTGCTTACCAGAACACATGAAGACGTAGGTGTCAATCATGTGTTTGTTAATGCACTTATTTGTTCGTTTGCTTGTTCTTTTACTTCCTCATCCATTGGTTCGTTAACAGGTGAAGTCCAGGTACTGCATTATAGACCGGTGGCCAACGGTTTCTGTCTTCAAGGAGTGGATAATCTACTGGGATTTACCATCGTAGCACTCTGGGTAGGGTGATATCAGAGAGGTGGGTAGAGGTGCTTAAGAAGTTCCAAGGTGCTAGTGTGGATGTCTTCAAAGTCTTGAAGGAGGTGCTTCCTGAGCTCCTCACCAATAAGAAGCACTTTTGACAGAGCAACTTGCTTTCATTCCTTCTTTCCTTTTTCATTTGTGGTCCTGGGGGTGGAACCCAGGGCACACTCGGCAAGTGCTCTGTCTTTGAGCTATTTCCCCAGCCCTGTGGCTTGAGTTTTTTAGATGTATTTCTAAATGATTACTAAGGATGTTTGAAGACCTTATGTCCTAGGAAAGCTAAGTCCAGAGGACCCAACCCAATCATATCAATCATACCAATGAATTTGCACACACATTTACATATATAAGCACACTTGTAAATATATATAAACATATATGTAAAGACATTTTGTATTTTTGTAATCAAATATAAATAACATAAAGTTCAGTATTTTATCTATTTTCAAATGTCTAACTCAATGACGTGAGGTATACCCACGGTCTGGGCGTAGCTCAGTTGTGAAGCACTTGCCTCGAATGCAGAAGGCTTGGGTTTGATTCCCATCTGCCGTCAACCGTGACCACTCTCCTTTTCTATTTCATCATCCCAAATAGAAACTTTGTACTCACTAAGCACTACTTCCTCTCTTTCTAGTCCTTGGTAGTCTCTATTTTACATTACGTAGCTATGAATTTGCTATTCTAGGTACTTTTTGTAAGCGGAATCTTCCTGTATTTGGCCTTTTGTGTTGGCCTACCTTGGCTGGTATGTTTATGAGGTTCATCTATGTTGTAGCATTTAGCAGAATTTCATTCCCTTTTTATGGCAAAATATTATTCCACTAAATTTTTATATACATTTTGTTAACCAGTTCCTCTGTTCTTGGATACTTAGGTCCACCTTTTGGCTCTTGTGAAAGATACTGCTGTGAACACTGGCATTTACGTATCTCTTTGCTTTGCTGCTTTCAATTTTTGCACATAGTGTGGAGATTTCAGGGCAAAAATGTGTGGCCATATTTCTTTGGGCCTCTGGTGAGGGCTTGTATTATGATGGGAGTACGTGGCAAAGAAAACTGTTTAACGCATGAGTCAGGAATCAGAAAGAAAGAAAGACACAGGAACTCCTTCAAGGGCACACCCCCAGTAACCTGAGGACCTCCCATAAAGCCCCTCCTCCTGAAGGTTCCTAGCACCTCCTGGTAGCACTACCCTGGGGAGGAAGCCTTAACAGATGGACCTTTGGGGAACACTCATCCAAATCCCAACATATAGGAATTTTTCTCTTTTCCCTTTTGTTGTTTCAAGAACACATAGCATGAAATTTACCCTCAATAAATTTTTAAGTGACAATATGGCTTTGTTAGTCATAGGTGCATTGTGAAGCAGATCTCTGGATCTCCAGAATTTATTCATCCTGCATGATTGAAACTTTGTACCACTTAACAGCAACCTCTCATTCCCTCTCCCTCCACCCTTTGAGACCACTATGCTGTTTAGACACATTTTCACCCACAGTTAAAAGGGTTCCCATTTCCTTTTTTCCAATTTATTTAGTTTTTAACTAGAACATAGATACTGAACACATTTTTGGGGGATTATGATATTTTGATATTGTGTTACGCTCAAGTCCAGGTAACCTCTCTATTGCCTTAAACATTTTCATTTCTTTCTTTGTATTTATTTATTTATTTTTTTAATTTTTATTTTTGAACAACCATACAAATTTTTAACAAAATAATATAAAATGTGTATAATTTCTGGATACTAGATTTACCCCCAGAAGTTCCCCCCCAATTTCCCACCCGCATTTTTTTCTTTATTCTTTTTTTTCAGGGCTGAGGACCAAACTGGGGGCCTTGTGCATGCTAGGCAAGCGCTCTACCACTGAGCTAAATCCCCAACCCCACATTTCATTTCTTTATGATGAAGACATTGTGCACATGGTGCTGGCGTTTGAACCTGGGTCCTCACGCATGCCTGGCAAGCACCGTAACCGCTGAGCCACCACACCAGTCCCATGTGTTTTTGAAGGCTTTCAGGTGGTTCTAATGTGCACCTAGGGATGAGGATCACTGTTCTCATGGTCGTTTGTGCTAGTCCAGGTCATTCCTTTGGGATCTGATGCTGAATGAGCAGACTCATTGCCTTTTTGAGAAGCAGTGTTCAAAGGACCCTCCGTGAGCCATGGTATGCAATGTCATCAGAGCTTGAGCAGCTGCAAAACGTGCCCTACCATTAGGTTCCCTCCTCTCTAAAACATGCACACACACTCTTTCCTGGCGAAGACGCTTGTCTTTCAACTGCTAGGGAGGAGGAGATAGAACATTAAGAAGACAAGCCTCGTTGACGGGACCAGGAGGGAAGCGCCTTCCTTATCATTAATAGAGTGTCTGCACTAGCTGTTTTCATTATTCAAATTTGGCACTGAAGAAATAGTGTGGAAACATTAGGACAGATTAATAAATGAAAAGAAAAATACATAAATGTTTATTTTCTATTTAATGAAGAATAATGAGAATCAAGCCTAATCACTCTCATCAGCAGCAGTGTTCAAGTGTCAACGTTACATTTTGGGTTTGAAAAATGATTGATGAGCAAGAGATGCTAGACTTTTGTCATTGTTGTGTGTACTTGGAGGCAGGTGTGACTTTATGAACCAAGCTAAGAAAAAAAAGGGTGGTATGCAAAATATCTACCAAAGGTGTGGCAAGGGGACAGGCCAGGAAGGAGCTCTGGGTCACTCCTCCAAATGTATGTGACATAGGGCTGTTAAAATTCCCTGATTCTCAAAAGCTACCCTGCTCACCTGTCACATTGATTGGGGTCCTGTCACTCACCCAGAGGCAGGTAAATATAGACATTCCCCAAGGAGAGCGTGTTTGTGTGTGTGAGACCTTAATTGCTTGTAACTTTTCCCCATAGCACTGAGCACTTCATGGTTTATAATTTAAGTAGATTTCTTATTTGAAAGTTTCCATGATGAATGGGACACAGGATAGGTCAGTATTGAAGGGGAGAGAAAATTCAGGAATATGGACTTCCACTGGGGAGAAAAGGTCTCTGCTATGAAGTAGCACCATCACCAGGGTGAAATGGGAAGAGGATCTGAAGGTCAGGCTGGACTACTTTTATCAGGTTTTCCAGGTTACTTACCTAGATCTAGTACTTACCAGAAAGTACTAGATCTGGGCAGAAGTGTAGAGACCACCTAATCCACGTGCCCCAATTTACATATGAGAAAACTGAGCCCAGATAGGGAATGTGACTTGGCCAAGGTCACACAGATATGTAGTTTGTGAGTGTGCAAAGAAATTTAAAGTCAGGACCAGCTTCAGGGTCTGGCTGTGTTCCTGATGAAGTGCGATTCCTCGGCTTTCTTTGGGACTTAGATTTCCTCATTTGCGAAATGTGGAATAAGTTGGGGAAAAAAAAACATGATTCACACAAAAAGCAATGAGCATGTGTCAAAAATTTCACTGAACTCACTAATTACTGAATGATTCAGTAAGAAGATAAATTTGATTCAGAGAGTTTTTTTTTTTTTTTTTTTAAGAGAGAGAGTTAGGGCTGGAGCAGTGGCTTGGTGGTTACAGCACTTGCCTTGCATGGGCAAGTACGCAAGTTCAAACCCCAAGCACCACGTATACAACAAAGTGCCAGAGGAATGAAAGTCACATGAAAAACTAAATAAAAATTGAGTCTGTCTGTCTTTGTCCCTCTCTATCTTTAAAAAGAGAGAGAGAGAGAGGGACTTAATTTTTATTTTTTCACCGGATTTTGGTTTTTCCTCCACTTAGCTGTATATGTGGTACTGGAGATCAAACCTGGGTCCTTGTG
This sequence comes from Aplodontia rufa, assembly GCA_004027875.1. Classification (NCBI taxonomy): domain Eukaryota; kingdom Metazoa; phylum Chordata; class Mammalia; order Rodentia; family Aplodontiidae; genus Aplodontia; species Aplodontia rufa. The sequence goes on from PVKS010011001.1 coordinate 47,159, forward strand.
AATGCCAGGCAAGCGCTCTGCTGCTGAGCCACCTCTCCAGCCCCAGAAAGATTTTTGAGGGGCAGCGACTGATACTGAAAGTTAAAGCAATGTGGAAATGATTTTGCTTAAAGATACAAAATCGGTTAATGTCATACGGCACAATGAAAGTAACATTGGGGACAGAAATTACAAGTTCACACCATTTTCACAACATCTGTTTTCTGATCAAGTAGTGAATGGCAAAATTGAAGTCCCAGACAATGAAATAAGCCTTTTGTGACATTGAAAGTGTGTTCACTGATCGCCTAATTTTATTTCCCAGTTTTAGACAGTTTTTCTTAATAAGAGTTAATATGTGGATACAATGAAAAAGCACCTTTCTCAAGTATTCCTCTAATTTTTTTTAGCTCATTTAGACTTTTCTGGGCCTTCAATTCTTTGAGACTCCATCCATCTACAGAAGTCCCGTGCACACACTGCGGAGAGAGTTGTACTTGGAGGAAAAAGTCTCATCCAGGCCTCCCCTTAGCGGCCAGGCAAGCTGCGACAGGTTTGAAATCCCGGTGTAGGAGGGAACTGCTCTTTGCTAGAAGCCGAAGTAAACAGATCCTTGTCCATTCAGCCAGGAAGTGTGGGAATCAGTCAGGAGTTTCAAGTGTTTGGAGCAGAGAGCCTGTGGCTTTGGGCTGGCAGCTGGTCCCCTCCGTTTGAGAAATCAGTTCATTTTCTTCTTTTCTCACCACAGCGTTACACACCTGGTGATTCTCCAAGTTCAGTCCTTGGCCTAGAGGTCTCTGTGGGGGCCGAGTCAGCCCCGGTCAAGGGTCTCTTGCGATCGCCTATTTCTAAATTTACCTCTGTTTTCATTTCAAACACCTTAGTCATTTGTTTAAGAAATAGGCTGGCCTTCGTAGACTGGCAGCGACCCCGTGGAAACAGTGTTTGGAAATTTGTAATTCCCACAACTCTTGTTGCTCTGGAGCTGAACTCTATTCTTGCTCATGTGCCTGCGGAGATGACAGAGAGCAGAACACCATCATTAGCCTGCCGTTTCTAGCAGGACTGATTTTGGGCTTGTCACATAGTGCTTGGGGAACATGGTGCTCCCGGTGCCTATGACCTGGACTAGAAACCCCCACCCCAGGTGTGACATCCTCATACCATCAAGACTCATAGTAGATGATCAATAAACCATTCATCCATGCCAAGGAACAAATGACTGAGAGATTTTAACCATTCTAGAGATTTAAATTTTTTTAAAGAGAGAAGAAGAGAAAGAGAGAGACAGAGGGAAAGAGAGAATCAATTTTATTTAATTTTCCATCTGGCCTTTGTTTCTCCAACACTTAGTTGTGTGTATGGTGCTGGAGTTCAAATCTGGATCCTCATGCATGCCAGGCAAGTGTTCCAACTGCTGAGCCACCACTCCAGCTCCAGAGATTTACTTTTTAAGAAACATTTTTATAATAAGAAAAGTTCTTCTTGTTCATTATCAAAGACTTAGCAGCTAGAGAAATGTATTAAGAAGAAATTTAAATTGCCTATAATACCACTATCCAGAGATAACCAATGTTGTTAGCATTTGCTGTATTTGCTTTCAGACCTTTTAGAAAACTTGAGATTATGCTGTTTTATTAACTTTTTAATTGTGGTTGGAGCCAGTTCCAAGGATGCAATTTCACATAGCAGTCAGGGAATTGGAGAGATTTCTTTTTTTTGGGGAGTGTGGTTGTCCAGTAAATGGAAGTGAAGTGAGCAGGGTGGGGTGGGTAGTGTTGAATGTGGAGAGCCAAGAAACAACCTCTGGAAGGACCTGTGTCCACGGGAACAGTCCCTGGCCACACGCAGCAGACATGGGCTGTCCGAGCAGCTTTTTGGAGCTATTTCCGTTGCTGTGTATGCAGGGAGTAGGAGAATCTAAGACACTGCCCACCCAGCTGGAGAATGGGTATGCGGTGACTTTCCCCAGATTTGTCCATGGCAGTGCTAGGGGACTGTTGTAGTTAGCTTGTTCACTGCAATGACCAAAAGACCTGATGAGGGCAGTGTAGAGGAAGAAAGGTTTACGTGGTGCTCATGTTTCCAGAGGTCAAGTCCATTGCTCTTTTCCCAGCGTGAGGCAGAACACCAAGGCAGAAGGGTGTGGAGGAGGAAGGCAGCTTAGGACACAGCAATCAGAAGCAGAGAGCTCACCGGGACAAAGTAAATACCCCAGCGACCCACCTCCTCCAGCCACACCCTACCTGCCCTCAGGTACCACTCAGTTAATCCCTATCAGGGGATTAATGCACAGATTGGGTTAAGGCCCTCATAACCCAATCATTTCACCTCTGAAAAATTTTGCACTGTCTCACAAATGAGCTTTTGGTAGACACCTTACGTCCAAACCATAATAGGAACAGACAGACAAGGGGTAGGAACCTGAGGTTAAGGGAATAAGTCTATAAACTTGGCTTCTTGTGCCAAACCCCACATACTTTCACTTTTAAAAAGCAATTTACCGGAAGCCCTGCCTGGTTTAAGTCCACAGGATGTGTTACATTCCTCAGCAAGCTACCTGTGATCTGCAGGAGAAACGCAGGCCCTGAAATGCCCATAAGAGGAACTCAAGGTACCCTGGGGTGGGGACAGACTTTTGTGACCCTTACACAGACCAGATCCCTGAACTCCGGGAGATAGGGAGCATTCCCCATAACAATAAAATCTGAAAGAACAGGTTCCAATTAGAATCGGTCGGCATGGGCCAAAGTGACCTACAGTGATCAAGGCCGTGGGACTTGAAAATCTAATGTCATCCTGTTGTTGGTCAAAAGTCAAGAGGTGGACTTCCGGCAGAACTCTCTGGAAACTTACCTGGAACCCTCCTGGAGAGCAGGAGAGGCATGCTGGCCCTCTTGTCTCAGAAATGACCCATTCTCTCCCTTGAGGGTGTCCCCTTTCACCTCTCTTCTAATAAACTCCAGCCTATTATCCTGAGTGACATGTCTGAAATATTCTGACTTGATCACAAGAATCAGGGCTTGGAGGGGAGCCTCTTTGAGCTGCCTCAGTTTCATGGAAGGCTCCAGTCCTATACAGTGCCATCATCAACCTGCTACCCAAAGTACTTTGCCTTGACTTTTTTTTTTTTTTTTTGGTATTAGGATTTAACCCAGGGGTTCTCCACTGTGCCACATCCCCAGCCCTTCTTATTTTTTACTTTGAGACAGGATCTCACTATTTTACCCAGGCTGGTCTTGAGCTTGTGATCCTCCTGCCTCAGCCTCCCCAGCCACTGGGATTACAGGTGTGAGCTACCATGCCCCACTGCTTTGCCCCTTATATTCGAAGATTCCAACTTAAAAATATATCAGGATCTGATCACTTCCTGCTACTTCCTTGATTGGTCTCCATCATTCCTTACCTAGATGAGTTCAGTTAACAAAGGGCCATGAAGGGATACCCGGATAAATAGACGGAGCTATTTACTCGAGTCTGCTGTAGCAACGGTGTTAGCTCCAGAGGGGGAACAAAGCTGCAGGTGCTCCCTGATTGACAGCTGTTGGCAGGGGAAGCTGGAGGCAGACCAGCCAGGAGCCAGCATCTGGTGTGATTGCTTACAGGTCCATATTAGGCTTCTCCTGGTCAGATCTAAGTTGGAAGCAGCAACCAGCTTCAGTTAAGTTGTCAGTTTATTGATCATGCACTGCCTAGTTGGGGCCCGTGTCAGAGGTGTTATTTTTTGGCTTCCTGGATAGTCTTCACTAGAAAACCATGTCCAGGTGATCTGACTTTAATGCGTCTGGCTTCTAGACTGGTAAATAAAGATAATGGATTGGTTTTCTCTGCCAGCTACAGATTGTGGGTTAGAGTTCTATTTTAATATATGGTCTTGTCACTGTACATTTCAGTCTTTCATGCTGCATTCAAAGTTTCAAGGTATCCCTTTAACAGTAGTAACTTGATTTGGAAGTAGTTACCATTATAGTTATTCCTGTTTTACCTATGAATAATTTGAGGATCAGAGAGATTAAGAAACTTGCCCATGATCACAAAGCTAGCAAAGAGAGGACCCCAGCTTCAAACCTTGGCAGCTTCATTCCAGAAATCACTACCTTAGGCTGCCTTCCTCTGTCATTTAGAGATTGGGATCATAAAGTCCTGGCTAATGTGTGCCCCAGATAAGAAGTTGAAAAACATTTTCACCAGCCAAATTTGCATTCTGCTGTGGCCAATTCTCTTCCTGAGGAAGTCAATCCCTTCTGTAAGACCTGATTGGTCTTTTTTCATGTCAGGGAAAATGTTCTATTCATCCCACTTTTCTTTCAAAACCCAGTGGCTCCAGGAGGGAAGGAGTGATTCTGACAGAGGGGAGTAGAAGGAGCTTCGAAGTCCCTGGAGGACATGCTCAGGCTACCAAAGTTGGATTCTTAGCCCCCCCACTTAGCAGTTAATGCCCTTGGGCTGTCTTCTTAATGTTCCTAAGCCTCAGTTTCCAAATCTGTACATGGAGAGGATTCTAAAAGTACTACTTACTGTGCGTGCATGGGTATTGAGATAGCTGATATAAAGCACTGGTATATTGCTCACTGGGATTTAAAATGCACATACGCTAGAAGATTCTTTCCTATGGATTTAACTGACGTAATAGAGAGAGTAGGAATTTAGTGGTTGATGTTGGGGCTGCAAAGAAAAATCATGCATGGTACTCTTTTTTTTGAAAATTGTGTAGGGTAAGTGAATATTTTTTTTTAAAGTGTTGGAGCGATGAAAGCCACATGAAAAACTAAACAAAATTGATTCTCTCTCACTGTCCCTCTCTCTCTTTAAAAAAGAAAAAATTAAAAGTTGTCAAAACATTGCATTCCACCTCCTTCTCCCCCTGCCTCTGCACATACTTTCCACCCTCACACCCAATTCACGTTTGATATCCTCCAGTGATTATGAGGGACAGAGATGGAATACAATTTTATTTTTACCGATTCAATCAAACAATTGCTCTTTGTAAATCCAAATACACACACGATCTATGAAGAACTTCAAATCCTATTTTATTTTCTCTTCTCCCAGTCACTGCCCTTGTAAATAAGCAGAGGCTGAATAAATAGGCCAGAGAGCCGCATGGGAATACCTCACCCTGTCCTTGCTGAAATACCAGTGCATACAGAGCCCTATCCCTCTTGGGGACTAAACACAATGGAAAAATTTAAATCTCTGGTTTAACAAAAGAGGTCCACATCTCCAATACTGCTCATTTTCTGTCCCAGTGGTATCATTCAATCAACGGGAAAGTTAGAGAATTTGGCACAAAGAAGGCAGAATGGGGGCTTGGTGGTGCTGCAGGGGCTGGAATTCCTGGGTGGCCAGAGAGGATGGCGCTTGGATTGCAACGTGGCCTTAGCGAGGGTGACAGAGAAGGTGGGTGCAGATGCAGGAGAGGGGGTGAAGGTGGGGGCTTGCGGAAGTTCCTGTTGATTGCCTTATTTTCTTACGGATTCAGAGAAGCTGTTAACGGATAAAGCGGGAGTTGAGGACTGGAAAGAGGAAAAAGCATGATATAGCCACCTAAGGGGGTGGGAGTGTGACTGGACTAACAGCAGGACCCCGTGAGGTCCATGTCATGACTTTGCTGTGACCCAGTTGGTGATTGCTTTTCCCCTTCTACTTGCAACTCAGGGTGCAGGTGCAGGGCAGGCAGAGATTGGTTTTAATTGAGAAAAGTCGTGGTAGTGGATCAGGGCACCTGAGCTGCATCAGGACAGCGAGAAAGTGAGGTTAAAGAACGAGGGAAGGATCCATGGATCATAGGTCCCTGTGGGGCTGAAGGATGGTAGGAGTCAGGGGCTGGAAGTATGGGGGTGCAGCTTGGGTGTATTAACTGCAAGCCCACATATCTCCTACATTATCTCCTTTGTGATTTAATCGCTTGTTGGGAGCACCTAGTATCAGTTCTTAAAAACACACCCCCCTTGGTCCCACCCACAGGGATTCTGATGTAATTGGTTGGGGGTTGCAGCCTGGGGGGGTGTTGTAAACTACCCAAGGTGATTCTAATGCACAGGGAAGGTTGAAAACTACCAATTCCCAATGTATTATGATAGCTACTGTCCTGGGCGGCACCTTTGCATCACCCGGGATCTGATTAGAAACATGAAACCTCCCTGATCTCCCTAATCAGAAACTCTTGTGGCTGGGTCCAACCAACTGTGCTTTAATAAGCTTCCCAGCTGACGTCAACGCACACCCAGGTTTAAAATCACTGATCTAGGGTGGAAATTCAGAGCAGCCATTTCAACCTTTGGCATCTTCCTCGCCGAACTTGGTGGGTAACTCCTATCCCCTTGCCCCTTCGTTAGATTAAGGTTGAGATTTCTCGTTCTTTTGCTAACTTAATTTTGCATACTTTCCCCCTCTTCTTTCAGGAGTCCATCTGTTCTCCAACAAAACTTAGGTGCTGATACTTATGGTGTAAGTTAGACCGTGTCTGGTTAGACCAGACAACGTCTAAAATCCCTTCCAGCCCTGAAAATTCAGATGGTAAAACCCCTCACAAAAAAGTTATTTATCCAAACCTTGTTATAATTTTGTTCTTTAAAGCAAAGAAAAACAGTAGGGGGAGGGGAAGAGAAAACAGGTGTCATAAGAGTGTTTATTAATGTTGGGAAATTAAAAGTACAGGAAATTTCTATTTCTATTTTCTTCAAGGATTATGCCATAATCTAGTCTATTGGATTAAAAAAATGCATTTATTCTGAACTGGGACCCTGAGGGTGCTCTTTAAGTAATCCAACTAAAGTAGGCTTGAGGCTTTTGCAAGGTGTTAGGATCCCTGAACAGAAGTTTTAGGACCAGCTCATCTTTAGCCTCACATTAGTGGGGTCATAGAAAGAGAAGCAGGGCTTGGAACTGAGGGGCTGGAGGTGCCAGAGGAGGTGAGCTCCAGGCTGCTTGGAAAGGGACTGTTGGTGTGGGATGGTACTTCAGGGAAAGTCTTCTGCCAGCTGCTTCCCAGCAGCTCCCCGGAATCTCACATCCCTTCTATCATATTGGCCCAGAATGAAATCTGTCCTTCCTCAGCAGGAAATGAAGTTGAATTCACTAAAAAATTACATTCATCTAGTGCTCTCAAATTACTGCTTTTTATCATGTGTACAAAATTTACTAGGTGTGGACGGAGAGTGCTCTAGAGGAGGAGATAGCTCGGCCAAGGTTGCAGAATATCACCTCCAGAGGACTTTGAATTAGATGGAAAGACACATTCCATACCTGGTCAAGTATCGGGAGCAGGGAGGTAGGGTGGTGTGGGGGCAGAGTATTGACCAAATTGTATTGCTGCATTGTGTGCGTCTACGAATATGTGGCAACAAATCCCATCATTATACACAACTATAATGCACCAATAAAAAATAAGAAATGTCATGGCAAGGGTCAAGCAAGAGACCAGGGCATGGTTTAAGAATAATGCTTTGTACTCAAATTACCAGCCATTGACTTTTGGTCCACACCATCTGCCTTGGGTCAGTTATATTAAAAAAAATTTTTTTTGGCCTTCAGTATTCTTGCCTCCAATTGGGGGAAATAATAGTAGCTACCTTTAAAGTATTTTTATGAGTCTCAAATACAGTTCACTAAAGAGGTTGGCAACATACCTGGCACATAATAAATGCTGAATAAATTTTAGCTAACATTATTGCTGCTAAGGATTTTATTTTTTTATTTATAAAGAGAGGGGCAGTGAGAGAAGGAAGAAAGGAAGGGAGAGAAAGACAGAATCAAATTTTAGTTTTTCATGTGGCTTTCATTGCTCAGACACTTGGTTGTATATGTGGTGCTGGAGTTTGAACCTGTGTGCTAGTGCATGCCAGGCAAGTGCTGTAACTGCTAAGCCACAGCTCCAGCCCCCTCCAATTTTTTAATTAACATGCATTAATTGTACATCTCAGGTTGTATATTTTTGTACACACATATAGCATGCACTGATTTTTCTATTCCCTGACCTCCTGCCCCCACCACACCCATAACAATCCCTCTAATCACGATTCTACTTTCAGGTTCGTTCTCTCTCTCTCTTTTAGCTTTCACACATGCGGTACTTGTCTTTTTGTGCCTGCCATATTTCACTTAATGTAATGTCCTCTAATTCCACCCATTTTACTGAAAATGCCAGGGCTTAATTCTCTCTGGCTGAATATTCCTGTGTGTATATACGCCACATTATCTTTTCCATCTGTCAGTGGGCATCGAGACTGATTCCATATCTTAGATATTGTGAATAGTGTGTTAATACACAGGTTTGCTCTTTGGAATGCTGATTTTTATTTTCTTTGGTTATATAACTAAAATTTTCTATACTGTTGTCCATAATGGATATACTCATTTGCATTCTTCAATAGTGTGTAAAAAGTATTTTCCTCTACATCCTCTCTGGAATTTTTTTTTTTTTTTTTGGTGCTGGGTATTGAACTCGGGGACACTTAACCACTGAGCCACATCCCCAGCCTCTTTGTTTTTTTTTTTAATTTTGAGACAGGGTCAAAGTTGGTTAGACCCTCACTAAATTGCTGAGGTTGTCTTTGAACTTGAATCCTCCTACCTCAGTCCCCCAATCTGCTGGGATTATAGGTGCGCACCACTGCACCTGGCCAATTATTATTTCTTTTTGATGATAGGTGTTTTTATTGGGGTGAGACACTATCACACAGTTTTGATTTGCAGTCACTGATGGCTGATGAATTTGTCAGCCGTGTGCATCTTTCCTTTGAGAACTGTTCAGATCCTCTGCCCCTCCCCGATTTTTGTTTCTTCTATATTCCGGATGTTAATCCTCTGTTAGAGGAACAGTTGGTAAATATTTTCTCCTATTTTTGTCTGTTGTGTTTTCACTCTGTTGATTGTATTCTTTGCTGTTAAGAAGCTTTGAAAGCTGGGCATGGTGGTACACACTTGTAATTATAGTGATTTAGGAGGCTGAGGCAGGAGGGTGGCAAGTTCCTGACCAGTCCTGGCAACTCAGTGAGACCATATCTCAAAATTAAAAAAAAAAAAAAATGAAAACTTGAAAAGGGCTACAGATGTGTTAAAGTACCCCTGGGTTCAATCCCCAGAAACCCTCCTCTCCCCCCTAAAAACGTTTCCCAATCAACCACTTTAACTGGCTACCTGTTACACCAGCTGAGTTAATTAGGAAATTTACATTCGTTTCTAATTCTGTTTGTTTTCAGAGATTTTAAAAACACATCCTAATATGTTAATCTGGCAAGGGATGACTTCCTTTTTGCTGAGCTTTACTTGGAAATCAGTAAACTTAGTCCTGAAACAATCCTGTATCATGTGACTTTGGCAACCTGTAGACAGATTTAACTTTTCAAAGTTTGGCCTCCTATGAAATGTCTCAGATGAAATGTCTCAGATGAGTAATGTCTGTTTCCACGGTTCAGAAAAGGCAGACTCATGAAATCCCACTGAAAAGAACTTTTAATGTGGCATTAAGTAATAATGCAGATAGCCTAAATTCATTGTTTCTAGGAGTAAGCAGAATAAGTATTTCCCAGAATCGGTGTTGGGTTATCAATTTGTATTAAATATACTAAGCTAAGTGTTTTGAAAATGCACTTTGAATAATATCAAAAAGATGTACAAGTTATACCTATAAACCACAAAAAGGAAGCCCAAGGCTTCTCTTCAATTTATTAGAATCCTTTGCCATGTAAAAGCTGTCTGATATTTGATTCGTGATACAATTTTTTCTTGCTTAATGCGGCTATTCTGACAAGGTAGAGGTCCTGGTTCACCTTCATGTACCCATAAACCAATAAGAACTGAACTGAATATAAAAATATTTACATCCTAAGGAGACAGAAATACTTGCATTTTTCTGGTACCTGAATAAGTCAGTGATAAAATTTGCAAAGGTATAAATTTAGGGGGGAAAAGAACCCCAGTTCTCTCCTACAGAAAACAGTAACTTTCACCGTTTTGATAGAACTATTGTTATGAATCAAGCAATTGTGTTAGGTTTTCCAAGACCTTAACCAGTAAATTGTTTCCATACGTAAAATAACCCCTTATTAAAGAGCCAGTGTTATATGCATTTACAAAATCATATGAGTTCCGTTGGGATTGTATTTTTAAAAATTTATTTGGTTCTTTTTAGGTATATATGACATAAGATTATACAATGACTTAATTATAAGAGCATGGAGTTTAACTTCTAATTCAGACTCCCATTTCCCCCTCCCTCCCTTACTCCCGCCCCTTGTTTTTTAACATGCGTAACAATAGAATGTATGTTGGCATAATTATAAAAGCTTGGAGTGGAACTTGTTTTAACTCTGTGTTTTTCTCTTTTCTTCTCTTCCTCCAACCCTCTCTTCTTTTTAGATGTACTTGACGATGAGATACCCATTGGCATTTTATAAAAGCATGCAGTTCAACTTATTGTAATTTAACCCCCAGTATTGCCTATCCCATTCTCTTCCCTCTGCTCTTCTGATCTTTTTTTTTTCCCAATCAGCACACTTATTTTATTTTATTTTTTGTGTATAAGATGTTTATATATTCTGGACATTGCAACTGTCCCCAGGTGCTCTTCTGATCTTTGTTATTTATTAGTAGTTGTTTTTAGTGACTTGTTGATACGCACGCATGTTGATGAGATTCACTAAGATATGTTCACACATGAACATGCGGAAGTTAAGTCTGACTCATCCCATGAACTTTCTCAGTCTCATTCCTCCTTCCTCTATTCCCTTTCCCTTTTCTGTTCCTCTGTTCTTTTCTGTGGGTCAGCCTCCACATGTCAGAGAGAACATTCAACCTTTGGGTTTTTTTGAGACTGGCTTATTTCACTTAACATGAAAACCCACAGTTCCATTAATTTGCCTGCAAATGACATGATGTCATTCTTTTTTTTTTTTTTTTTCATTTTCCATATTTTGTTTTTTTTATTTTAAATTTTTTATTTTTGAACAACCTTACAAGATTTTAACAAAATAATATAAAATGTGTATAAAATGTGTATATATTCTGGATATTGCAATTGTCCCCAGGAGTGCCCCCCCCATTACCCTCCCTTATCCCTCCCTTCCCCTTCCCATTTTAACTCTAAAAAAAGTATTAGATTGTAAAGCATTACATCTTATCTGGATTTAACTCATGTTACTAGACCAACTTTCTCACTGTCCAG
>PVKS010011002.1:0-58165 GCA_004027875.1 Aplodontia rufa
TACCACCTACAAGTGGAATCACTCTTTAATGAAAATGTTTTGTTCAATTGCATGATACCACAAATAAGCTTACATTTTTAAAATAGTAGCTCTGGCATACTTCAGAAGCAAGTATAGGCAGTGGAACTTCTTGAATTTTTGCTCAAATTACCTGACTGGATGTACATATATAATGTTTTTAAAAAGTTATTATAAGCCAGCAATGTTCCATAAAATCTATACATAATACCATTTCAATAACATCCCATAAACTTGTAAAGGAACCCTCCTCCCATTTTAAGATGTATCATGGTTTTGCTGTTTTTTTTTTTTTAAGAGAGAAGGACAGTGAGAGAGAGAGAATGAATGAATCAATTTTTTAAATCAATTTTTTTATTGAGTTTTTCACATGGCTTTAGTTGCTCTGATACTCAGCTGTGCACGTGGATGCTGGGGCTTGAACCTGTGTACTCGTGCATGTCGGGCAAGTGCTGTAACTGCTGAGCCACTGCTCTAGCCCCCATGGTTTTGCTTTGATTATAAAAGTGTCACAACAAAATTCAAAGAACACACTTGAATGCTCAAAGGCCTGATGTGAAACTTCCCATGTAAGCTCTTCCTCCCAAAGGAAATCATTGCTATTTAATGCACAAATTCCAGTTTCTTACACGTATAAATTATATTTAAATAAATAGCATATTTTTTCCACACATTGTTTTATAAACTGCTTTTGTCATTTAAAAATATACCTTGATCATCTTTCCTAGGCAGAAGTGATACTTCCTTCAGTATTTCAGATGATTAGTTTCAGGATCTGTTCCCCCCACCCCCAAAACACACACACAGACACACAGACACACACACACACACACACACACACGCAAACACACACACAGATACTGTAATGCTTGGCTGGTCAGGTCCCTTATGTAAAGTGACATACTATTTGCATATAACCTACACAATCCTCCAGTATACTTTAAATCACCTCTAGATTACCTATGATACCTAATAGTGTGTAAATGCTATGTAAATCATTGTTGTGCTATATGGTTTATGGAATAATGACAAGAAAAGAAAAGTCTGTACATGTTTTTTAGAGATGCAATATTTTTTCCAAATATTTTCCATCTGTGATTGGTTCAATCTGCAGATACAGAACCCACATATAAGGATGACTAGCTATACTTCATTTTTAAAAACAGATGTAGAGTAGTACAATGGGTGGATGTATCAAATTTTATTCAACCAAATAAGCAAAAATTTTAAACAATTCTGCAGAAACATCAATGTGCCAATATCCTTGTATACTTGTCTGATTATTTTTCTGATGATTAATTCTAAGAAGTTGAATTAATTTATTAAAATATAATGTTTCAAATTTTCAATTCATAGTGGTAAATTTCTCTAGGAAGTTTATATCAAGTTGTATTATTGTACACAATGAATGAGAGTGCCTACTCTTACCAATATCCTTGCTATTGCTGAGCAGTAACCATTTTTTGTTTTGTATTGTTTTATTGGTACTGGGGATTGAACCCAGCGACATTTTGTCACTGAGCTACATCCTCAACCATTTTTATTTTTTATTTTGAGACAGGGTCAAAGTTGCTGACGCTGGCCTTGAACTTGCCATTCTCCTACCTCAGCCTCCTGAGTTGCAGGGATTACAGGTATGTGCAACCATGCCTGATAGTAATTATCTTTTGATTATTAGTCAATCTGAAAGACAAAATAATCCCATTGATATTATGATCTATATTTAGTGAATGATTACCGAGGTTGAACATTATTACTTGACTTATTGGTCACTTACATTTCATACTTTGCTAATTGATTAAGCATATCCTTAGCTTGTTTTCATAGGAGAGTTAATGTTTTACAAGTTGATTTGTAAGAGTTTTTGTATTTTAAGGACATTAATCATTTTTATGTGTTTGAGAAGTTATTTGCTTGTTGAAGATCACCTATCCAGTTTACTGTGAGTTACTCTTTGAGCCTCAGCCTTCCTAGGAAAGCGAACTGGGTTAAACATAGTCTTCTCTTTATTTCTATGGCAATTTGAACAAGCATCTCCTAAAATGCTCATAGCTAAACGCTGTGAATGTTTTTCAGACTGACTCCTTCATCTGACCTGTAGCTCATGGGAGGCAAGGACAATTTCTGTTCATCTTTGTACTCTAGTACCAAACATGGCACTCCTAGAAAGCAGTCACTAAAAGTGATACTATAAGCAAAGCTATTTTGCTTCTTTTTTTTTTCTCTTCCAAAATGAAGCCCAGACTGAATGGACTTAATAGCAGGATACGCATTTTGTTCTCTTTAGTCAGTGTGGAGTGCTTACAGTGTACCAACATAATGCCAGAGACAGGTGTCTTAGTCTTTTCTTCCTGCCATAACAAAATAGCATAATTAGGCAACTTATCAACAAAAAACATTAATTAAGTTTTCACAACTCTGAGGTTCAAGATGATAACAGATTATTGTCTCATGAACCACTTCCTAGTTCAAAGGTCATCATTTCTTTTCTGCCATGTGATCGCACATGGCAGAGAGGATATGGACCTCTCTGGGGCCTTCTTTATAAGGGCATTAATCCCATTCATGAGGTCTCCACTCTCACATTGCAGAAGCCCCACTTCCTAATTTCATGGGGATTAAGATTTAAATGTATGACTTTCAGGGGGACACAAGCATTTGCACCATAGAAGATGATACCCAGAAAAGGAAGGAGTGGATTTCCATGAGCATTTACCTGTTTTTCAATTCAAGTGAAAGAGGCCTGATCCAAAATTTGAGAAGTAAGGGTCAAAATGTTAAAGCTATTGCCTGCAGATGGGGTGCTATAAATGAATATAGAAAACTAAAATAATAAGACTGACACTGAGAAGATTTAGCTTTAAAAGTGTTTCAAAAATGGCTGATAGAAGAAGGGCAACATATTATGAAACTCAATTAGATTTTTACTCATTTGTTTCTTGATCTAGACATAAGATATCTAAGATGTGCAAATTAGGTATACAGCTTTATTCTCTTTTCAGTGATCATGCTGTTAACAGGTTTGTAAAGGGCTGTTGCTAAGCAATGTAACTTGAAACATGTAATGAAAGTTTACTTAAACGTAAAAAGTATTATCTTAACTTTACTACTTCTTTATCAACCAACCTACTTTTAATATCTGGGGTGATTGCATCCTTTGTAGTCAAGTAAAAGTCATCTAAAACTGACCTAACAATCTAACTGAAGACCAAGCAGGGGAAATCTTCAGATGAAAGTATTTGTACAGTGACAAAGAGACAAGATTATGATACTTAACATTGAAAGCATGTTCCCCCCTCTTTCAAGATCTCACTGGAAGTCATAGCCTATGTGATATGAAAAAGAAATGCAGTGTAAGCATGGGGAAAAGGCAAAGTTTTCACAAGATTATACTATATTTTATATGTTGAAAATCCAAATGACCTCACAAATTATTAGATATAATAAAACAGTTCAGCAAAACTGCTACAAAGATCAATATACAAAAATTGTTTGTATTGTTATCTCAAAATAAGCAGATAAAAATATAGAGTAAAACAATTCCATTCCAAGAGTATCCAAAAGCCAAAGGTATGTACAAGTTATCCATGGAGACTATTAAAATGTATTAACTTGACCTAAGGAGAAAACCTGAACAAATAGAGGTATGTACTATGTTAATAGATGAAAGGATTTGATGTTGCAACTGATGTTATTTCTTTCCAGAAAAAAACTTATAACAATAATAAAATCTCAATAGATTTCTTTCATGGAACATGACAAACCTATACTGATGTGAAGGCCAAGAGGCCTTTCATATAAAGGGACAAGAGGATCTAAAACTATTTTGAAGAAAGTAGCAGCAGAGGCTTGCCCTTCACATGGGAAGATATAGTATGAAGCTATATAATGCAAGGTGGTGCTTTTTTCCACAGCTTTTCCCCCCAGAGATAAATAGAAAAATTAGTGGAACAGATTTGTACATATACAACTCAGCAAAAGCCCATAGTGATACGAGCACTAGATCCATGATAGAGATACCACCATAAATCAGCAGAGGAAGGATGGACCTCATTAAGAAGTGTCAGTACATTTGAAGAACATTAGATAAAATCGAATTCCAGATAGGTTAAATAATTAAATATGAAGGATACAATTTAAAAACTCTTAGAAGAGAATGCAGATGAATATTCTCTCTGCACACAGCAATTTTGTAAACTTAAAGATGTGAAAGGTACAAACAAAAATTGATAGATTTAATTATATAAAACCTTAAAAGGCTTTTTATTTTCATTTTGAGAATGTATTTTATTTTGAGAATGTTATTAGCCAAATGTATTATCTTACCACAGGACTGATTGCTCACAAACCATTTGTATAAAAGAATGTACAGACCTTAATTTCAATAAAACAAAATTCCGCAAATAACCAGATTATTTTATAACTTCTTCGGTAGTGTTTAGTTGAAGGGTCTTTACGCTTTTTGTAAACTCTATGTTTGTAATTTTAAATTGCTATGCCTGTATTTTATGCTAGTTGATTCATGGAAGCTTTTTCTATTGCCACACAATCTGAATCTCTGCTACGTAATCTAACATTGGAAGAGACTGCTAGATCAGTAGGTGACAACTGCAGAGGTATCATCCTTAGAATGATGCTTTTTGAGTTTGCTGCTCCCATCAAAGTGCTCAGTAAAAACTGTTCATGTTGGTAAGTTGTTTTGACTTTACCAGGAAAGTTTTGGAAACAGGAAATGCAAGATCAAAGCACCTTCAGACTTGGTGTGGAGAAGACTTGTCTTCTGCATCCAAGATGATACATGGTTGCTGTATCCTCACATGGCAAAAAGCAGAAGGGCAAAAGGAACAAAGAGCTGAAAAGCCTTTTTTTTTAATTAAGAAATTTAGTTATGTACAATCAAAAATGCATCCAAAGTAACTATATGATATGTATATATTCTTAAATTAGATTTACCTCCTAGATCCCACCCTATTCTCCCACCCTTGCCACTTCCCCCTTGCCCCTCCCCCCTCCTTCCTGATATGTATCACAACAAATGCCCTCGGTTATGTGTTACTATGCCTTTGCTGGGTCTAATACAGGAGACTGATTGCCTTTCACACAGGCCTGTATCTAGGCCTGTATCTGTCTCCACAAATGAGTGAAGACATTCAACCCTTGACTCTCTGGGTTAGGCTAACTTTGGTCAGTATGATTTCTGCCATCGCCATCCATTTACCTTCAAAGGATATAATATCATTATTTCTAATTGCTGAGTAGGACTCCATGGTATGTATGTATGTATGTATGTATGTATGTGTATATGTGTATACATATATGTACCACAGTTTTTGGATCCATTCATCCAGAGAGGGGCATCTGGGTTGGTTCCATAATTTAGCTATTGTAAATTGAGCTGCTATGAACATGGATTTTGCCGTGTTGTTATAATGGGCTGATTCCAACTCCCCTGTAAAAATACCCAGGAGAGGGATAGCTGGATCCTATGGTGGGTTTATCCCTAATTTTTTGAGGATTCTCTGCACTGCTTTCCAGAGGGGCTGTACTAGTCTGCAGTTCCACCAACAGTGTGCTAGTGTACCTATCTCTCCACAACCCCTCCAGCATCTATTATTGTTTATATTCTTCATTTTTGCCAATCTTTTTTTTTTTAAATAAATGATATTTAAATGGCTCAAATACTGGACTGGAGTGGTGGCTCAGTGGTTACGGCACTTGCTGGCATGTTCAAGGACCCAGATTTGAAACCCAGCACAAGGTACACAACAAAGTGTTGGAGCAATGAAAGCCACCTGAAAAGCTAAATAAAAGTGATTCTCCCTTTTTCTCTCTCACTGTTCTTCTCTCTCTTTAAAATAAAATAAAAAAAGGCTCAAATACAACTTAAGTTTGAAAAAAGATATTGCAATAAATACAATTGAGAATTAATATCTGGGGAATATATAAAATACATATTTGAGTCAATAAGACAAAAAGATATTAGCAATAAATATAATTGAAAAAAATTAGTATCTAGAATATATAAACTATGTATTTGAATCAACAAGACAAAAGGAAACAGCCCAATGTAAAAATGGGAATGGATGTGCATAAACAGAGTAGAAAAGCAAGTCTACATAGTCAACAAATGCATAAGAAACACCTCAAACCAGGTGTGGTGTGTACTCCTGTAATCACAAGTGACTTGGGAGGCTAAGGCAGGAGGATCACAAATTCAAGGCTAGTGTTGGCAACTTTGTGAGATTCTCAGCCATTTAGCAAGATCTTTAAAAAAAGGCAGGGGGCTAGGGATGTAGCTCAGTAGTAAAGCACCCCTGGGTGTAACCCCCTCCCCAAGAAAAAAACCCAAAAAGCAAAATAAATAAACACTCCCCCTCAATTTCTAATTAGGAAAGTGAAAATAAAAACAACAACGAAATAACATAAGCGCTGAGATTAGCCAAAGTGGAAAGTCTCAATAACGGCAAGTTTTGAAAGTCTGGGGAAGTGATAACACTCCTCTGTGGCCTTCGGAGTCCACAGGGAAGAGAGCTTAGCGTCCAAGGACATGGATCTCAGGAGAAACCTGCTTTCCTTGCTCTCTGTGAGAACTTTGTCAAGCTGTTTCAAACACTCTCGCCTCAGCTTTCTCATGTGTAATATACAAATAATAGCAACCAAAACTTACAGAGAACTTACTTGATGTCCTGTTCTAAGGTATCTCACAGGGCTTATGTGAGGATTCGATGAAAATCTTTAAACAGTGCCTTTCTACAGAGGAAACACTTTACAAATGTTAGGTATGTGTCCTTGGTAATATCTAGGAAAGCTAAAGCTGTCCATCACTTCAATCTGATAATTCCCCTTTGAAGTACAAACACTTGAAAAACACCTGCACCTGTGTGCACGATGCCTATATAAGAATGTGTGTTACAGTATTGGTTATTACAGAAACAAAACAGAATGACTCAGATTGCCATCAATAGGAAAATAAACAAACTATGGGGCATTCATTCAATCATTTTAAGACTTCATGTAACAACATGTTGATTTTCTGCTAACGGAAAAGCAACATGCAGACTGCTTTTACATACATACATACACATGCATGCATGCATGTATACATGTGCACATGTATGTCTGTATGTGTATATATGACTTCATTTATTTAAACTTTAAACATAAAAACAGTATGATGTGATTATGGACAAATATGAACGTGGAAAAAATAGAAAAACAGGTATGGGGGAATCTCAACAACTTCAAGATAATGGCTACATATAGATAAGGGTCTTTGGAATTCAGGAGAAGAAGGGAAGCAGGCTGATGGAAACCCAGTCGAGCTGTAGGTGCACCATCTGGAATATACCACCTTCTCTGTTCCGACAGAAGCAGACAAGCAAGACAGGAGAGGCGTGTACATACTTTCTTCCACCTCAGCTCACAAATGACACTAGTCATTCCTGCCCACATTTCATTGACTAGAACTAGATATATGGCCTCACACATCAGAAGGGCATTCTTTTGATGAACACTACCAATGTTTCCTACATTTGGCTTGTGATCTAAAAGGAGGTAGAGCATGTTCATCTCCAGAATAAATAATTTCACATCATTCTGTTTGCTCTTGATCTGAAACTCCTCAATAATTCAGTCTTCCTGGATCCCTCAATCTTTGGAGCTTGCATTGGCTCTGCCAACAAATGCCTTGAATGCCTTGATGGTAGCCCAACTGCTTATTTCACAGAATCATTACACAGGAGCAGAGGTTACCAGGATTTTATTCGACAGTGATTAACAAAGTCTGGAGAGTTTCAAAATCTTTTGAATGTTTTGTAAAAGTTTCTAGAATATTTTTGGATTTTAAAAGTAAATGTAAAATATTAATCATTGTAGTTGTTCTTTAAAAATATTTTTTTCTTTACAAACCCTTAGTGGCATAATAAAACTTTTTGATGAGAGAGTGTTTGAATGAGGTGCATGCTGACGGGTAGCTCTTCCGTGAGCTTTGGATGCTTTGAAAGCCTCATTCATCAAAGACAGCAGTTTTGGCAAACTTTGAGCTACTGTTTTAATTAGCATCATGTTGGTTTCTTCAGTTTGGAATTTTGCATAAGTTAAAGCAGCCAGGGAAATATTTTACTAAAATCCACCTGCTCACTCAGCATCACCTACCCCTTTGGTTTTCCATAAATAGCTCAGGATGAAGTCAGAAACTGACTTGTTTCCATACACACAGCTTGGGTGACTCAACTAAACATATGGAAAGAGAGAATTTGGGGGCTTTATGACTTTTCCTAGGCCAGGGAAGTGGGTACCCAAGGCTATTTTCTTAATACCTTCCTTGATCCCCATCTGGCTCTATGGTTTGGAGCTGGCCTTGTTATTAAGTCAGAGCTTTAGCAGGCTTTGATGTTGTGCTGGAGTAATCTTTTACTTTTTTCTTTCCTTAGAAAACAACGTTTTCATAAGTTACTCTCAGAACTTCTTAGATCCTTTATATAAACACCTGTGTCAATTTGTCTTTAATTAGTAGGGCATTAAATAATTTGTCTGTATCATTAATTCAGTTTTTATAAGCATAGCATTGAAATAGAGCAAAAATTATTCTGAGAATATAGGATGTATCTGTAGTTTACAGTTAATTTTCCCAATTATCTTCACTCACTTCCTTTTAAATAGTGTATAAGATTTGAGAATTCATCTCTAGTACCAGTGAGTGGAGGTGTCAGCATGTGGATGGGCTGTGCCTGTTGACAGCTGTGATATTCTTGCCATTCACCATGGTAGGAAATGACTTAGTGCTTTATGCCTGGTTGGGTGAATTCTTTGTCCTACATTGATTCTGGAAATGGTTATCTCTACAGACACACTGCATATCCCACAGAGCTTATTGACCCCTTTGAACAGTTAGGCGCTTTTCAGTGTCAGGATAAAAATGGAAGTAAAGCCCTTCTTTCCAGATTCCATGGTTTTCTCCCCAGTATAAACGGAGCAAGCAGAGCATAAATGTGCACACCTTAAGTAATTAGAGCATGCATCTTCCAGACACCCTTCAATGGAGGACTTTCTGTCCAGCTTCCACAGAAAGGCTCCAGTTGCTCCTTTAGGGTTTTCCTCAGTTGCCAAGGGTAGCTTCATTTAGTGGCTTGATTTGGGACATTGATGGGGACATTGTCTTGGACATTTTGGCCTGATGTAGGTCCATTCTGATAGGCAATATTTGCTTCCAAGTTTTGTCATGCCCACATAAGAAACTCTTTCTTCTACCCAAATTGTTTCTTTCCTGTCCCTTCCACAGGTGTTGATCCTTAAAAATTCCCTGTATGCCATGCTCTGTCTCAGTTGGACAACTAAACCTGCAATATAAAGCAAGGCTCTTTCCTTGCCACTCAGCTACACATGTCAAGCACAGCTGTGACTTCTTCCACATTCAAGAGCAGAGGCTCAGGGACTGGAAGGGTGGCTTGGTGGTTATGGTGCCTGCCCAGCATGAGTGAGTATGCAAGTTCAAAACCCAGCACCACATATACAACAAAGTCTCAGTGCAATGAAAGCCACATGAAAAAAAAAGCTAAATAAAAATTGTTTCTCTCACTCTCTCTCTCTCACTCTTTCTTTAAAAAAAAAAAAGAGTAGTAGCTCAGGTAGGTGAAGCGGAAGCACGCGACGGGGCCAAAACATTGTAGATTCCAAAGATCCTGAAATCTAAGAGTGACAGGGCCAAAACATTGTAGATTCCAAAAATCCTGAAATCTAAGAGTGGCAAGGCCATAACATTGTAGATCCCAAAGATCCTGAAATCTAAGAATGGCAGAACTGGAAGGGTACACTGAGTTCACCAAGTCCAGCTCTTTTAAAGAGCCTGAGTTGGGAGCTAGAGACATGTCCCAAGATTGGATGTTGTGGTCACATAGCATGAGGACAGGAGGAGGTTTACTCCTCTCTACAAATAAAGTGAGACTGGCTTCAAGAAGCTGCTAGAGGGCTGGGGCTGAGCCTTTTGCAGCGTAGGGAGCAGTGGGCCAAAGGGAGGCTGGTAATCAGCCTGGTGAGACAGAGTAGAAGGCTGTGGTTTAGGAAATAACTGCACCCCTAATAAGGAAGGACGAAGTGGTACCTTTTCCCACAGTGGGCAAATTAGAAGCACTGGCCTGGAGTACTGAGAAAGGCTTAGCACCTGCTGGAGTGAAGATATCTATGGAAATGGGTCGCTGAGGAGCTGAGTGGAGCTTTAAGAACTAGTCAAAAGACATGGCCTGTAAAGTGTACTGCAGGGTGGGACCCCCTGTCATGGGTGTTCTCCAAAAGCTCACAGTCACATCAGGTATGGATCAGTTTTAGATGTCAGTTTGTCCAGAGTAAATGAACACTGGTGAAAGACAGGCAGGGATAGCTCCCCTTACCTTCTCTCCTTTCCCTTCCAAACTGCCAACCTGATAGAGAAAGCCATCGCTAACAAGTGAGAGAGCAGAAGGAACTGGCAGGCTAAACAGAGGAGTAGCCAATTTATGCCTCTCTCCCAGAGCAAAGCCTGAAACAGCCACTACCTGGGAAGTGCTAGGTGCTCGGAAATGCTGTCTGGGAGCTTTGAAAAATTGATACTGCACGATATCTTGTTTATTACACTTAATGGTGACTATTTACTGGTAGATTTTTATTCTCAAGGAGAAAGACTGTGGATCTTGCCCTGGATTTTACTCAAGGAAGGGGATGGGTGTAGACTATACATAGAAAGGAGCTGACAGCAGATTTGCAGATTTGCAGTGCTGAGGGAAAAAAGCAGCTGAATGACTGCATGAGAACAGTGCAGTAGTAAATAGTATAGGCGGAGGAATCCGATCACCTGGGCTCACATCCTCATTTGTTAGCTTTTTGACCTTGGGCAAGTTGTTTTTACTCCTCTGTGTCTGTTTCCTCATCTCTAGTATAGGAGTAATAAGAGAACCTACTTCACAAGATTATTATAAGAATTAAATTGGTTAACATATAATCAACACATGTAACAGTGCCAGATATATAGTAAGTGCTCTTATAAACTTTGATTGTTGTGGATCTAGTTCTTTTGTTACCTGTTATGGAGAAATATAGGAGGATTCCAAAGATTACCATTGCAGAGTTGGCAGTAAACCAAAACCCAGGTTATTTAGAGTTCCCTCCTCTGTTGAACTGGGAGAGATTGGTCTATGCCTTCTAGACCAGAAGAAGTTCACTACCATTGTCTTGGTAGCAGGATTCCTTTCTTCCTAAAAAAAAGTGATGTTTGCAGAAGTGACCGTGAAGACACTGGTAGAACTCCCTAACAGCCACTGAAAATGCTATTTTATTTTAAATGGGGAAAATGTTTCAGTCTTCCCAGAACCCTTGCTCCAGGGCTTAATGTTGAAGGCATATTTCATGAGTACATCAGCAGGAGGCGCTGTTCCTGTGCGAATCAAGTAGAGCTGACAGATGCAATTCAGTATTCAGGACATTGTGCTCTAAAATGAATGTTTAATATTATTTGATAAAGATTTCTAGTCTGTATTGTTGATTCACTTAGTTTGTGAATTCTGCTGTCAGCTAATAAAAAAATCTGTTTCAGTTTCTTGCCCACTACTTCAATCTGTATTTGCAATGGTAGAAGAGTAGAAATCCAGAGACATTTTTTTTCAGCCTTTAGAAAACGAGATGTCTGTTGTTCAAATCTGTCTAGTGGTTTCCAAGATTCAAAGCAGAATTTAAAACAAGAAATATAAAGAGGATTTGACATTTCCTTTTATATCAATGAGTCAAGTAATTTGTTTTTTTTCTATGATCTACATACTTAGAATTTAAAACTAGCAATCCTTTTTACACCATATGCAATGGAGTTAAATAATAGCCACATAAGAACAAGAAGGTCAAGGTTGTCTGCCTTAGTTTTGTGTTGCTAGTTCGTTTGTTCCTGTTTATATTTGTTTCTCATGTCACAGAAATAATGTGAAACATAATTTTTCAGGAGTAAGAAAATGACTCAGTACACCAATATGGAGAATTTTTACATGTGAATATGACCAAATTTTTATGCATACAGAACAGATACCACCTTATCAGTATGGAATACACAGACACACACATAAATTAATTGACAATATGGAGTTTAGATTTTTTACATATTTTTACCTCCATGACAATTTTTTGAGCTTTTAAAAAAATGTAACTAACATTAGTGTCCTGTTTATTCTATCATATTGGCGGTTGAAATTAAAATCTAGATTGTGTGAGTTTAGTTATTTCTGTTTCCCCCAACTATTATTATCACTTCCCTGGAAACCTCTGAAGGAAATTTGCCTCGGTAAGTGTGTGTCTCAGTTTTTTAGCTAACTTTCATGACTAGGTAACTGTCTTACTCTGTTTTGTACTGCTGTAATACAATACCTGAACCTGGGTAATTTATGATCAAAATTTATTGACTTGCACTTCCGGGTGCTGAGAAATCTATTATCAAGAAGCCAGCATCCAGCAAGGGTCTTTTTCCTGCCTTGTCCCGTGGGAGATAGAAAGAGGGAAAGAGAGAGAGCGAAAGGGAACCAAACTCACCCTTTTATAAGGTCACAAGCTGTACTTGGTGGTGAGCAACTATAATCTCAGCTAGTCTGGAGGCTGAGGTAGGAGGATAGAGAGAAAAGCAAAGTAGAGAACAGAAAAAGAAAAGAAAAAGTAAAGAAAGAAATTTGTAAAATTGTACGAATCCCACTAATGAGGGTGGACCCCTCATGACCTGTCACTTCTTATAGATTCCACCTCTTTATACTTTTATAATGTAATTACATTAAACATGATTTTTGGAGGGGACATTCAAACTATATTTTCTGCCCGCTTCTTTCACATTTTGTCGTGTACTTAACAGGAAGGAGTAACTTGTCCAAAGTTCTTTTTGTGGCAGGAGTATCTGCAGTGTAATAGTGGCTGTGGATTCAGTGTCTCTACATCAGTTTCATAAGATACAATTGATACACAAAGGGAAACATTTGTGTATCAATTTACATGTTTAAAATGTAAATTCAAGGAAATGTGTTTTCTGAAAATCCCAGGTCTCATACACATTAAATATGAGTAAGGCTCTTACCCATCATACATGTTCTAGGTAGGAAATAGATTCCAAGTGATCTACTTGTTCCAATAAAGCAATCATTGATTTCATCACGCAATTTACCATTGCATAGTTGTACAAGAAACGAGCATCATGTCTACCTATGCCTATAATACCCTTAGACTGTTTTTGGTAAAGGTTTTCTGTGTCTGGGTGTGCACATTACACAATCAGAAATGGAGCTGTTGAGTCACTTACTGAGGATTCTAATGCATCCCTCAAGGGAGAGTGCAGTCAGATAGAAATATTTCTAGCCTGAGAGTGGAATTCTCTTCGAGGAAGGGGCTGGCAGAAATTTGCTCTGTAGTGTCAAGCGAGATTTAAGCCAGTCCAGTTAAATGTCTGAGTTAGAATGTATATCTCAAGAGACTAGAGATACCAGGAGAAGAAATCTGTGGTCCTGGGGAGTAGGGAGGTATATTTTTCCCATTATTGCCTGGTAAACTTCTCAAAGGTCAAATCAAAAGCAACAGAGTAGAAGGAGATTTAAGTGGTAAGGATTCTCTTTAGAGGATTACGAAAAACTCACTTGTGTTAATTCTGCATGATCTTTTTTTGCTCCATGCTTTCTTTATCATTTGCTGGCTTTTTTGGTAGATACGATGCAATGAGAACTGTGATAAAAGACTGTGTAAACACTATGGTTACCATACAAATTGATTTGTGGTCTTTGTCTTAAACAGAGTCTAAGTTTTTGCTGGGATTTACTTGACATTTTTAAATGGTTGTCCAGCATTAGATTATTTACTAGTACATGTCAAGGCAGTAAAAATTCTGAGTGATGGCATATATGTAGAAATAATTATAAAAGAGAGATTTATTTCCTAAGAGAGTTTAATTTTAGTTTATAGCAAATCTTAAAGAATTTTCTTGGGGCTGGAATGGTGGCTCGGTGGTTACAGCGCCTGCCGGGCATGCGTGAATATATGGGTTCAAACCCCAGCAACCCACGTACACAGCTAAGTGTCAGAGCAACGAAAGCCATGTGAAAAACTAAATAAAAAATTGATTCTCTCTGTTTCTCTCACTCACTGTCCTTCTCTCTTTAAAAAAAAAAAAAAGGATGTTCTTCATGTGGAATTAGTTATTGGCAGCTCATTAACAATACATTGAGGACATTAAACAGAATTAGTGACCAAAATAAGCCCCTCATTCCATTAGTGAATTAAATGAAAATATGCACCCAATTTTGGTTAATATTCCATTTTTACTTGGTGTCTGCTCATTGGCCCTTAATGCAACAAAGGCAACATTTACAAGTCAATTAAAACTACATAAATAATAAAAAGAGGACTACATCTACACCTATCAGAAGTGCCATCTTGGGTTAAAATAGACATTTGTAGATGCCTGAGAGCTGATCCTAGCTAGGCCTTGTGTGGCCTCCCATGGGAAATAGCAAGATATAACTGAAAGTTTAATGATCTCATTTAGGAAGATCTCTTGGGAAAAACTTCATAGCCAATGGGATTTTATGAATTGGGGCCTAAATTAGGGCTGGGGAGATGGTGAAGATTTGCTGTCTGGCCCAGGCCTGCCCAACAAATGAAAGGCTTCTAGTTTAGGTTTTGATTTCATCTCCAAGTCTGGCTGTCTAGTTACCACAGAATAAAGTAGCAGCATTGAAAGGAGAAGGGATTTATCAACTTTAGCTTGTGTTAACTTCCCATACCATATTGACTATAGTGGACTATGGATATTCTATGATATATCCATTATTATATATTTTTATATCAAAACATTTTTATTGAGATGGGAATGTAGCCTGACAGTGTGAAGCCTTGGATCCTATCCCCAACACTGCAAAAAAATTTTTTTGTATTAAGTATAAACAGTTCAAAATACAGTAAATGTGTAACCTCACATGTTTATTTTAGTAGTAGCCTTGTCATATTGTAAGAAAATTTTGGTCTACTCAAAGGTGCTTTATTAGTACTTGAAAATTGAATTATGAATCTATGCTCTAAAGGCAACTGTTTAAATATTTTTTTAAAGAGAGAGGGACAGTGAGAGAGAAAGAGAGAGTCAATTTTATTTAGTTTTTTCATATGGTCTTCATTGCTCCAACACTTCATTGTGTACGTGGTGCTGGGGTTTGAACTCGCATCCTCGCACATGCCAGGCAAGCACCGGAACCTCTGAGCCACCGCTCCAGCCCTTAAATATTTTTATTTAAATCTACCCCAAAGACTTTGTTATCTAGACAACTGATGTTACAAATCATTCTCCACTAGAGAAATAAGAGGTATTCAAAGTAGAGATGGTTCACAACTGATAATGGCTTGACTTATTTTTTACTTCATGGTAGTATAAAAGTGTACTCATATAATCATCCTGGTTTTCATTTTCAGTATGGTATTCAATAAATTATATGAGATATTAAATGCTTTGTTATAAAGTAAGCTTTGTGTTCAATGAGTTTACACAACTTTGGGCTACTGTAAGTGCTCGGAGCACGTTTAAGGTAGGTTAGACTATGCTATGATTTTTGTAGGCTAGATGCAGTAAATGCATTTGCAACTCATATTTTCAAGGTACAATGGATTTATCACTGTAAGTCATGGAGCACTAGTATACAGTTGGTTAAAAATTATGCAGATATTATCATCCTTGTATGAAAAATAAATGGCCTAGCTAACAGCCAGCACATGTAGCACCATCACGTTTCCAGTGAAACCTTAGTTCTAGAACTCCTTTTAGGAACTTATGCATCCCATAATGAAGGGTAACAAGGTTTATTGATCCTGTCTTCAAAACATTGTTATATTTGCTTTGGAGTTTCCTATAGGACCTACTTAGAGTCAAGAGTCTTCTCTAAGTCAGCTTGGGCTGCCATAACAAAATGCCGCAGGCTTGGTGGCTTAAACAAGACAGGATGCATGGTCAGGTTCTGGTGAGGGTTTTCATCCTGGCTTGAGGACAGCTGCCTTCTGGCTGCAACCTCACATAGAGGGGAGAGCTCTATTGCTTCGTCCTAGTCACTGATCCCATCCTGTGAGTGGAACCCTCATGACCTTAACTAAACTTAAACCAAATGGACCACCTCTAAAAACCATCATGTAAGATGTTAAAACTTCAGTATATGAATTTCTGGGGAGATACAAATATTCAGTTGATAGCAGAGATACTTTGAGAGAAGACTTTTTTAAGTTTACAGGAACATGTTTTATGATTGTTTCTGTAATTACTTGTAAATAAACATTTGTAGGTGTACACAGTTTGGTCTGACTTATTGTCATTTAACATACAATCTGGCAGCCAGGTGGTGGGGAGGAGACATGTAGTACTCAGTTCTTTAATTGTAACTGTTGAATTTAGGAGGCCACCACTTTATCCTGTGTCTTTCATTATCCTTTCAAACTGGAGGAGCATTTCTTCTTTCTTTTCCTTCCTCCTACCCCCTTTTCATCCCAACCTTCCTCCTTCCTTCTTTTTCGGTTCTGGTGCTGGGGATTGAACCCAGGGCCTTGTACATGCAAGGCAAGCACTCTAGCACAGAACTACATGCCCAGCCCTTTGGAGGAACATTTCTCTTCTTCTTTTTTTAAGAAAGAGGGGACAATGAGAGAGAGAGAAAGAGAAAGAGAGAAGCAATTTTTATTTAGTTTTTCATGTAACTTTCATTCCTCTGATACTTCATTGTGTACGTGGTGCTGGGGTTTGAACTTGCGTACTCTCGCATGCCAGTCAAGCGCCGTAACTGTTGAGTCACGGCTCCAGCACCAGGAACATTTCTTCTTAACTGAATTGTGTTTTCCTACCCAAAACTCAAACCATAAAAGTAATGTGAAAACATGCTAATGAACTGGGTATGTAAAGAACCTCAAACATGAATCAGGATATTTATTTATATGAAGAAATTATTCTTTCTTACCTTAAGTCCTGAACCACAGGGATGGTTCAAGATGATTCTAACAGTGAAATGTGAGATATTGAAAACTGTCTTACATGGTGTGTAGAAGGATTGACTATTTAATTTTTTTTATCAATTTTATTTATTTTTTTTTCATCTGGTCTTTGTTTTTCTGATACTTAGTTGCGTATGTGGTGCTAGGGTTTGAACCCACGTCCTTGTGCATGCCAGGCAAGTGCTCCAACCACTGAGCCATTGCTTCAGCCCCATTATTATTATTTTTTTTTATTATTCAATAGACATGGTCTTACAATTTGGAAGGGATCAGCATCAAACAATCAAGAACAGCAGTGTAATGACAGAACAAGCCAATACTGGTGCCAGACCATGGTTTACCCCCTCTGGGTTCCCCAGGCTTCCTTGTTTCTCTTTACTTAAGCCCCAAGTTAATTGGACTCCTAGTCAAAGTTGGAGGTTCTCCTCAGATTAGATTCACCCATACTACCTCCCTTTGGTCACCTTGATGACCTTCCTATTCCCTTTCCCCCTCCCTACGTCCCCCAGGAACCTAAGCACAGTTCCCCATGATCATGTAAGAGTCCGTACATGTTGAGGTAATTGTTAGGTTAGCCATCTAATGTACTGATTCTGCTTATATTCTAGCATCCACAAATGAGAGAAAACATTTGGCCCTTGAGTCCCTGAGTTTTGGATACTTCATTTAGCAAAATTTTTTTCATCTCCATCCATTTGGCTGCAAATGCCATAATATCATTTTCTCTGATAACTGAGTAGTATTCCATTGTATACATGTACCACAGTTTTTGGATCCATTCATCAAGTGAGGGGCATCTGGGTTGGTTCCATAATTTAGCTATAGTAAATTGGGCTGCTATATACATTGATGAAGGTGTATCTCTGTAGTAAGCCAATTCTAGCTCTTTGGGGAAGATACCTAGGAGTGGGATAGCTGGATCAAAAAGTGGTTTCAGCCCTAATTTTTTGAGGAGTCTCCACACTGCTTTCCAGAGTCAGCCCCATTATTCTTAATGGCTCAGATTCTTTTAGGGTTGAAAAAATGGATATAAATTTGCCTGTAGAAAACAAGTTATTTATTTGCAATTTATTTTTTCTTATTCGTTAGCCCTCCACCTTTTTTAAAAAGAGGGACAATGAGAGAGAGACAGAAAGAGAGAATCAATTTTTATTTAGTTTTTCCCATGGCTTTTGTTGCTCCAACACTTTGTTGTGTACGTGGTGCTGGGGTTTGAATCCCAGGCAAGTGCTGCAATCACTGAGCCATCACTCTAGCTCCTCATCAGCCATTTTTAAGTATCATTTACAGGCTTATGATTTTAAGAGGGTGACTACTTTGAATCTTTTCATAAGAGTGGCATGTTTTTCAGAAAGACTATAAATACTTTGTTGGCACTCTTGACTCTGGGATGAGGTATTTGGGAGTGTGCAGTCTGAAGCATAAATTTGAAAAGTGAAAGAAAAAAATGGATAAAAGACTCAAAGCCTACTTTATTGAAATCACTGGATATATGGTGCTGAGTATAGTAATGTGCAAACAGGAACTTAGTGGATTTGTATTTTATCAAAATGTTTGAAAATATTATCTTAAAGTGCTCTGAGGCTTCAGGTCAGTCAGTAAAATTTCACCTAGTGGAAACCTGGTTCTCCTTTCCCACATTGGGTGTTTGCTTCTATGTCCAGTGTACTTATATCCCAGTAAGGAAATGAGACCCTCTGTCTTCAGAACCTATGTCTCTTGGGCAGTCCTGTGAATGAATTTCAAGGGCAGTCTATCAGATCCCCTGCAATGAGGGCTTATAGAATTCAAGTTTCATTTTGGGCAAAGATTCTCCAATTAAACTCTCAAGTTTCTTCACAAGATTAAGATGCATTACTATAGTTAAAAAAAAATCCCCACCTTACTTTCTAATATCTTTTGGTTAGGTCTAGAATATCAGCGTGTTTGTTACTGTTTTCTGATGTAGTGTTTTTGTCTATCTGTTTCAAAGCAACTTGAAAGTGGAAATCTTATTAAAATTTCTCAAAGTTCACAATATTTAATAAAAAGACACATTTTTAAATCAAGGGCTCCTCATGTTCAAGGCACCATGCAAAATGCTCCAAACAACTAAAGACACTCTGCTCTGCATGCCTTCATCCATTGTTTTCATTTTTTGTTGTTATCGTCCTGGGATTATGAAATATTCACTCAGAATTTGAGCCTGGTTAACTCTCTTCAAAATGAACCCTCCCAAAAAAGCCTTCTGATTTCTTTTAAGGTTGCCCTTGGATTCCTTCTTTTGCTTTCTGTATAATTTCTGGTTTGCACTTTAATTCATAGTCTAAATTTGCTTTTTCTCCTCTCTTTAGCCATCATTTCATTTTGAAAGAAAACTTTTCATCTATAACGATTCCTCCATACTTCCTTCCAGTTCTCATTATTTTGTTTCTAGGCCCATATTTTTTCTAAGACTTTGAGAAGTTGTATTAAGTGATCTCTGGGCTTCTTGGGGCTCCAAAAGACTATTGTTCTAATTAACAAATTTTCTTCCTTTACCTAAATTTTATCTTTCCATACCTTGTAACATATTAAAAACTTCCTATTATTATCTGACCTATTATAAATTCTTCTGGGTCATGTTATCTTTTCAGATCAGTTGTATCTTTTAGTACAAGTTGTCAAGTACAGAATGACCATAGAGATTCTATAGTTTTTTTCTTTATTCAGCAAATTATTTCTGCATCATTTCTGATTTCTTTTCTTGGATATTAACTCTCCTCTTTAAAAAAAATTTAAAGAGAGAGAGAGGGACAGTGAGAGAGAGAGAGAGGAAGAGAGAATCAATTTTATTTAGTTTTTCATGTGGCTTTTGTTGCTCTGACACTTCATTGTATATGTGGTGCTGGGGGTTGAACCTGCATCCTTATGTGTGCCAAGCAAGAGCTGTAACTGCCACCTCTCCAGCTCAGCTCTCCTCTTTTAATATGTCTATATCCTTCCTTCAGAATTTTTGACTCTACCAAATTCCATTGGTTGTCCATATTTCTTCAAATCATTTTTGGTGTTCATTATTTCAAAGCTCTGTGTGCTTTTTTTCCCACAAGAAACTTAGGAATACACACACACACACATGGGCACACACACGCACACATCTTTTTAAAGAAAAAAATCTGAAAAAAAACCAATCTAGTTATGGCGATAATTAATATTGGAGAAGATGGGGCTGGAGTGGTGGCTCAGTGGTTACAGCACTTGCCTGGCATGCGCGGGTATGCAAGTTCAAATCCTAGCACCATGTACACAGCAATGAAGACTGCATGAAAAACTAAATAAAATTGATTCTCTCTCTCTCTCTCTCTCTTTCACTGTCCCTCTCAAAAAATATTGGAGAAGATCATATAAATTTTAAAACAAAAACAGTTTCAAAATAAGATACCTTTGATCAGTAGATCTTTGAAAGTAAAAACATTATTGCAGTGTATGTCTGTGCTAATTCTATTAGGATCACTCTACTATAAAAATTTAATCAAAGTTGTCCTGACGTTTCAGTGGAATACATTATTTTTTCCCTCGTGGATAGAGTTACAAAGAATCACAGAATCTTAGCTGTGATATTCAAAACACAAACCAGAGTAAGAGGGAGGCCAGAAATTGTTGGCGTATTTGCATATTGTTTTTGCATTTATTTCCTAAGGGAATCTAAATAACTTATGGGGGAAAACAGAAAGCAGCAAAGCTTTTATTCTCTTCCAGGCATAGTAAAATACAATGTCTTTATTTTTTTTTCAAAAAATTAAGTGCTCATGGTTGACATTATGAAGTTAGGAAGAAGACTGAACCTTTAGCTGTTTGTACACGTAAGAAGTGATGGCAAAAACATAATATTTTCTGGTGGTGACTTTTTAAAAATAAACCTTTAGAATAATGCTTAATAAAAAGGAGGGAAATAAATTTTCTTTCTTGGAATTCCTAATATTGTGTTTTAGTTTGAAATAATGTATTTCAGCCTCATAAGGAACAACAATATAAATAAACAAAATAAATCCTTAAGCACTTTTTGTGAACCAAATTGTTTTCTGAAAATATTTCCTTTTTACAATCAAAGGTTGAGTCTTTCAGTGGATGACTCTTTCCTCTGAATACTCACTTTAGGATGCTCTGTCAGATGATGATGGTGTTCTAAAATTGACATTAATAGTTGAGAAACATTTTGTTCTTAACTAGAGTTTGAAAATTCTTAATTTCTATGATTGTTTTTATGTCTACATAAAGTCCCTCCACCAATCAGTTCAATCAACATTATCAATGAAATCAGCAAAAATAAATAAATAAAACTCATTTAAGTTTATATTCATTCACTTAATAATTTTTTTATTGAGATTCTGCTAGACGAGATACTGTTCTAATCACAGTAACCCAAATAAACTTCCCTGAACTCATGAAGCTTAGACTCTAGAAGAGAAGTTGAACAAAAATTAGTATGTGTGTGTGTGTGTGTGTGTATGTGTGTGTGTGTGTGTATGTGTAGGCACTTAGAATAGTGACTAGTAAATGCTAGGTACCAATAGTTTTTACATAAACTGATTTTACTGAAGTAAAATTACATAAACTATGGTGAACAGAAAGAGGCACCCTGAAGATGTGTATCTTAATCCCCAGAACCTGTTATTGTTATTTGGCAAGGGTGTTTGTGGTTACAGATAGAAGTAAGATGACTTACCAATGGACCTAATAAGGAAACTATCCTAGATTATCTGGATGAGCCCATTGTAATCCTACTGGTCTTTAAATGTGGAAAAGGGTAGCAGAGAAGTCAGTGTTGGAATGATACAACATGCAAAAGACTGGAGTGGCTTTTGTTGGCTTTGAAAATAGAAGGGATTCATGAATCAAAGAATGTGAACAGCTTTTAGAGGCTGGCAAAAACAAAAAAATACATTTTTCTATAGAACTTCTAGAAGGACTATGCCCTGCCCACAAGTTGACTTTAATTCAGTGAGACCTGTTTGGGACTTCTGACATTCAGAAGTGGAAGTACTATATTTTGTTGCTTAAAGCCACTAAACTTGTTGTCATTTGTTACAGCAGCAATAGGAAACCAATATAAGCATTACATTTTATGGACCTTAAGTATATTATTTGCTAAGTGTTAACAATTGTCTTTATCCATGTAGCCAACCAAATTATAGATATTTTCATCTCTAAGAGAGTTCCTTCATTGTCCCCTTCTAATCAAAACACCTTAGAAGTGGTTTGAAATTAGAATTGCCATTTTGTTTTCCATTAGATTAAATTATATTAGTCTGTTCTTGACCTTCATATAAATGAAATCATAAAGTATTCATTCCTTTATATGACTTCTTTCTTTCAATATGCTCACTTTAAGATTCATCTAAATGGAGTCCATCAGCTGTTCAGTATTTTGTATTGCTTATAGTACACCATTTAAAACACACTGCCTGGTCAGATCAGGAATATGCCTGGAACTGACACTCACTTCTGTCATAATCTATTGGTCAAAGCAGTGACAGCATCCACCCAGATTCAAGAGGGTTGGGAAATGACTCCTCTTGATGAGAATGGTAAAGACCATCTTATGGACTGAACTAGGTCATCCCACCATCAATTCATATGTCCCCCAGTGTCCCAGAATGTGACAATATTTGGAAAATGGATCTTTATAGAGTTAATTAAGGTAACATGAAGTCATATGGGTGGGGTTTAACCCAATATGTCCTTTTAAGAAGACGAGATCAGGACAGACGTGTACAGAGGAAGACACAGGGAGAAGATAGCCATCTAAGAGTCAAGAAGAGAGGTCTCAGAATGAAACCAACCCTGCTGACTTCATGATTTTGGGTTTCTAGTCCCCATAACTATAAAAAATTTTACACAGTTGTTTAAGCCACTCAGTCTGTGGGATTTGCAGTAGCCCTAGCAAATGAATGAAGATCCATTGCAGAAGATGGGAGATGTTATTGTGGCTATATTTGGAAAACACAGTCTTCCAAGGTTAAGTCTAAGCCTTCCACCTTCTGTTGGTTTTCTATTTGTCCCATCTGTTTTGTTTTGATTTGGCTTTTGGTCTTCTTTTGTCTTTCCTGTCTTAGTTTGGATTAACTGACTTTTTTACTTTTTTTTGTAATTTCATCTTTTTTAGTTCTAACTCTGTCCTGTTCTTTTGGTAGTTACTTTAGGGGTTATGCTATACATCCTGAACTTATCACAGCCTGCATAGGATCAACATCATACCACTTCAACTACCATTTAAGATACCTATAGCAATATAAATATTTTATACTCTTACTGTATATTTTCTTCTATATGAATTATAAACATTTTCCCTTAGTCAATTGTTATTAATTTATTTATTTGGTACCAACAATTGAACCCAGGGGCGCTTAAGCACTGAGTTACATCCCCAGCGGCTTTTTATTTTTTATTTTGAGACAGTGTCATGTTAAGTTGCCTTAGGGCCTCTCTAAATTGATGAGGCTGGCTTTGAATTTGTGATCCTACTGCCTCCCAATCCAATGGGATTACAGGTGTATGCCACCATGTCCAGCTAGTCAGTTATAATAAATTAGGAAAAAGAAAAAAGAAAATAGACCTTTATATTTGCCCTTATATTTAACACTTTGGTTTTTCCTTTCTTCTTGTAGATCCTATGTAGCATCTAATTTCAATTTAAGTTCTTTAGTATTTCTAAAGTACTAAAGTTTTGGTTGCTAGAAAGATTACTTCAGTTTTTATTTTATCTGAAAAAAGGTTCTTATTTTATCCTCATTTTTTTTTAAAGAGAGAAGGACAGTGAGGCAGAGACAAAGAGAGACAGAGAGAATCAAATTTTATTTAGTTTTTCACATGACTTTTGTTGCTCTGACTCTTAGTTGTGTACGTGGGTGCTGGGGTTTGAACCCATTTACTTGCACATGCCAGGCAAGCGCTGTAACCTATGAGCCACCACTCCAGCCCCTTTTATCCTCATATTTTAAGCACATTTCCACTGAATATAGAATTAGAAGTTGACAGGTTTTCAAAATTTTTGTTTGTTATGGGTTGAAGTGTGTCCCCCATGTCACTTTATAAATTTCAGTATTGGAGTCCTATCTATGGTATTCCAAAAGGTGACCTTATTTCAAGATAGAGTCTTTACAGAGATAACGAACTTAAAATGAGGTCATTAGGGTACCTTCTCTAAGTTAGGCATTAAAACAAATTTCCTCTGCTATTCAATATCTGAAAAACATTCCCTTATAATTTTTTCCATTTACATGGTTATTTATGGTGGAAGAATAATTTCAATAGTACTTACTCTATCATGGCCCAAAGTGGGAGTTCAATACTCAATACATTTTTATACATAAATGAATACATTTGACTTCGTGTTCCTAGAGTTCAGTATAAAGCCTAGCACAGCTGGTGCTTAATCAATGTTTGTCAGATAAATTTGTAAGATGTCAATGAAAATCTATTCTTAAGCTTCTTATTGGTCCACTATAAATTTAGAAGAAAAGAAAACAGAAGTAGGGGAAGGTATTAAGTCTTATATTATTTTTTTTTATTTCAATTTTCTTGCACCTCACACAAACAGAAAGACATGTTTCCATTTCTAGAGTTGTTTTATTGCTAAACTATATGAAGAAGATTGAGGGGCATTGCACAATACAGATTACTTTCTATGTAGAGATAGAAAACTGATATTTCTAGTAGACTTGGCTAGGAAGAAACAACCATGGTGTCAAGATCGGAAGAGTTAAATGAACACAATGTTCTGTGAGGAATAAGAGACTCACATCTTATTTGACTATGGATGCCATTATTAGCTTTCTAAGAGGCCATACTAAAAAGAGCAACCCTCTATTCTTTTTAGAGATTTTTTTGTTTGCTTGTTTCACGCAAAGCCAAGCTGGGGAATTCTTCTGCATTTGTAGCCTACAGGTCCACTCCATATCACCAGCTAAGATTGTTGTCAATACCCCAATTAATTCCTAATGATCAATCTGCATCTCTAATAGCATGATGACACCATACCTTCATGCTAACAGAATATAATGTCTAATGCTGCAAGTTTTAATAATGAAAGTGCTTCCAATTTTCTTCTTTTCAAATTAGGACTCCAGTAGAATATCCATTAAGGGATTCAACTGTGATTCACTGCCACAGATTGCAAGCCCACTTTCCCCCTGTAACACCTTCACTCTCATTCTCTGCACATTCTTTGCAGATACAAATTTGTGTTCTTGTTTGTCATAGAAACAGCAGCAGAGTTAAAATTTGCTGAATCATGTGACCTATTATAGTACAGATTTTATTGACCATCAGAATAGAATTAAACGGATCTGCCTACCTGCCTAAGTTCTAAAAACTTCTTCCTTCAGAGAATTAACTTGGTTCAAGACTCTGGAAAGCAAGAAGATGAATAAGATATTAATAAGACTGATTTATGCAAATTAAGCCATAACAATGAATACATTATGCATTATGCAAACCAGAGGCAATGCCCTTCAGAATCAGATTCACTTGAAATCATCATTACATTGTTATATAAAGAGGTACACAGCAGTGACCTGTCCCATATTACATAGCCAACCAACCATAGAGCTATCAAATAAAAATTGTAGTTAAAAATTTTTAAGCAATTAAAAAATCACAATGAAATTGTTATGAACTTATATACATTTCTTTACTTAACAAACCTGACAAAAGGACATTTGACATGTGCCTTTCTGCTTCACAACACACCTTATATGTCTAATGAGGAGATAACCTTTTCTGTTATAATATGACTCAATCACATCCCACTGGGAAATGAGGCAACCATTAATGCACAGCTGTTAGCTTTTGTGTAATGGATTCAGAATAAAACATTCTCTATTTGGCTCTTGCTTTTTTTTTGAAACAGCAATGAAAATTTCTGCAATAATAGTAGTGATAATAATCCCTTACATTTACTTAGCGATTTTTAGTTTACAAAGAATCTTAGATTTAGAAAGACAATGGCTACCCCTTCTTTACTGCTGCATGCATTTTAGGTACTTGACTGCATACATTACCCATACTTTGTTGTCTTAAGCCTTATGACAACTCTGCATAATAGCCAATATTTTTTAGATAAAAATACTGAACTTTGAGAGATGAAGTAACTTAATCAAGGTCATACAACTGGCATGAGATCAGAGCTATCTATGTAATTCAAAATCAGTCGTCAAACACATTTTGTACTGCCTAATTTGATGCTCTCACCAAATATATTCTAATGTTAAATGAGGATAACTAGCTCATGCCCTGCTTCCAATGTGTTACAAACTGTTATGATTTGAAAAAAATACTACATTTGCATAAAAGGAGCAAAGAGAAAAATCTGTTGCTTGGATAAAAGTTTTATCTTCTTTTGCTTATGTTATTCTCTGTATCTTTTACACCCTCAGACACTATTACCTCTGAAGGAATTCACCATTCTTTAACCAGTCAGTCCCCGTTGTTCACCAGCCTGAAAATCTTCTTGGCTACCCAATCAAGAGATTAAGTTTTTCCATCATAGATATGCCTGTGTGAGTGTGAGTGTGTGTGTGTGTGTGTGTGTGTGTGTGTGTATTCTACCAAAGCCATGTTTCAAAGATCATGAACAAAGTCAGAGAGCAGTTTCTCTGTGGTAACAGTGCTAACACTGTTACCTGTGCACTATCTCTAGGCTTTTGAGTCATGCTGGAATATTATTCATATTCAGTTACTTGCTCATTCATTCATTCAATGATCCTTAGGCATCCACTCTATAAGAGACCTTGTGTTAAATGTTAGAAATACAATGAAAAATGCAGATACATTCCTTACCCTCATGGAACTTATAGTTCAGTTGGGAAATTAGGTATTACTCATCCCAATATCATTTCAAGGAGATTTTGAAAATGATAAGTCAGAGACCAGTAAAAAACAAAGTAGCATTTGGGAGTGGAGGAACATTGCCTCTCAATTCCTGACATTGCCATACTTGTTGAAGGACACAAATTAGTGTAACACCCAGCATGTCTCAAGTTGTGTTTCATTCTCTGGGTAGTGCTGTTGTTGGTCTTCTCACTTCCATTCTTCCTCTTTTAAGTCTTATCTTATTAGTGAGTTTGAGAAATCAGACACCTGTAGCCCCATGCCTTCCATTCCCCTTCTCTGTGAGACTTCTGTCCATAGGAAATGTATACTTTTCTCTGCTCCTCCATACAGTTAAATTATCCCAGGCTGGCTCTGCGCTCTGGAAAGGGCTGTGGATTTTAGCCCTGACTGAGACTAGGTGGATGAGGATGCTTAATCTGGGGTGCAATATTAAAAACACATAGTCGCTGCACATTCTTACACATCAACTTAAAGAATAATAAAGGGAACATTTTACCCCCAATCATACATTTTCGTATTATTTCTAAAATGCTTCTTGGAGCTACTTGGGTGGGAGAAAAAGGTGTAAATTTATATATTTCATAAATATAATACAAATATTATATTTATATTCCAATGACAGCCATTGTAAGTACTAATTATAACAATTACTTTCAGGCATCTCTACTTTAGGGGAGGACTACAAAACATAGAATTATTCCTACAACCCAATTGTTGACATGATAACTACCTGTTATTTTGTTTCCTGCAGCAATGTCATTCAAATAAAAGCAGTCCTGGAATGAAACTTTGACATTAGCCCAAATTTTAATTCTTTATTCTTATCTTAGAAGCACAGCCCTTAGAATACAGCTGATGGTCAGGACACCTCACAATGTGTGAATTGCCTTTTATTGACCTTGTGGCTGCTATTGAGACTGCTGCTTTCTCTTACCTAGCCAATAGCTGTCATTGCCAGTGCCACTCCACGTATTGGCATGTGTAGAGGATTCTCACAGAGAGGCTGTTAACCTGATGACATTTCCTTAGGAACTTAGGAGTGTTGGAGCACAAAAAAGGAAATTTAATCACCTTGTTTTTTCTTTCTTCTCGTTTTGAATGGTAGGAGTTGTATTTTCATAGATGAATCTTCCAGTCCATTCAACTCAGAGCTGTAGTTTTGCTTAACCCTAATCAAAATATAGTTAACTCTTCTGCTAAGTAACATCCATTTACAGTTTTCACTAGATAACTTGCATTTACTAATATATTGTTCTTGCATTCATGAAATTATTTGTTTTAACATTTAGTAAAGTCTTTACTAGGTCCTAGGAATGCCAAAAAATGAATAGGAAATAGAATTACAATAAAGTGATAAGCCATAGAATAGTTTCAAGAAATAGATTTGCGAACACAGAGGAAAAAGTGCTTAATGCAGACTAGAGCCATGAGGAAAGACTTTATGATAAAGGAGACAAGAGGCAGGTTGACTTGGCCTCATGTGGGAGTAAAGCTAGGAAAGTCAGAAGAAACTGAGACAACCTCTCTGTCTCCTAACTGTTTATCTCTTCTTCTTTTCATTCTTCATTCTCTCTGATGTCTGATATTCAAACCTAAATGGGCATATTGAAAAAATGTCTACACTAGAATTCTTTCAGGTTCAGCATTTTAAGTGGTTAGAGTTAATGTGTCTCCATTATGAATTTTAGAGACCTATGTGATTATCTCATCTGAGATCACTGGCTACCCTTGTTTCAGTTATATATAGCTAGTCATTTGCTCCATGGCTCACTTTGCAGGGACTACAAAGACTAATTGTCTGAGAAACAAATATGAGCAGGTTCCAAAAGGTCAGGTGGAATTGGTGGAAAATGATTTCAATTTCTAACAAGTGTATATGTGTATGTGTATGCAGGGTATACATGCAAAACACTCAAAGTTAATTTGTAAATTTCATTTAACATCCTTAAAAATATAGCTCTACTCAAGTGAATTTCGGATTCAATATTAGAATTCAGAACTGTAGAACAGGGAAACTGTAGTTTAGATTATTGGTACATTGTCTCATTAATTTCGGATTCTTCACTCAAGAATGTAGCTGATTATAGCCCCATGACTACTACAGTGTGGGAATGGCCCTGAAAGTATGTACCAAAGATATTCCTCTTTTGCTCCTGGTCCTTTTATTATACCCCCCAATGTCTTTTCAAATATAGTCTTAAAACTCAGATGGAATCTGTTGTTATACTTAGTGGCCATTTAAGACAAAAATGATTTCTACTTTGTTCTAACACTTGCTAACACTAAGTTATTTAGAAAGTTGAAACATTCTGTTGAGACTATTACAAAATAAATTGATCCTTTGGCAAAACCCAGAATTGCATACAGCAATAAAATGCCATAGAAAAAGAATTTCTATTTTGGTTTTATGAATTTTGATATTTCTTTAATATTATAATTTAGCAATCTAGTCAGAAAGAAATGTGTCTGAAGTTAAGAAGACTACCTTCATTTGGTAAAAGCCCTAAAAATGAATGAAAAGGAAGAAATATCTAACTTTTTTCTATCATGTTTTATAGGCACATGCAGTTGCCAATTTTCTTCAGTATTTGTCTTTTTCTTCCTTGGGGATAAAGAAGAAAAGTTTAATTGGGCAACAAGAATAGAGACTACATTTTCTAGTCCTCAGTACTTACAGTTTAATGTGATTATAACTAAGTTCTTATATAAGATCTGGGAAATTTCTTTTAAAAGAGAATTTGTCCTGTTCTTCCTTTTTTTTCCCTACTGGCTCAAATTTGGGTGTGAAGGCTAAGTGGCCATACTGGACCATGAAATAGAAGCTTCCAACTGAGGATGCTGAGCTACATAATAAAAGGAGCTTGAGTCTCTAACACTTCTAAGCTTCTAACCTTTTATATTTGTCCTGGACTACTTTGTCTCTGCATCAGTTATCTATTGCTATAGTGACCCTGAGTAAGAAATATTCACAAAATATTGGCATACAAAAGTAAATAATGATTTCTCTCATGTATATGAGATTCAGTTGATCTGCTGTTAGGCTCCCTGATGCCTCTGGGGTTTAACTTGGAGCTGGTTGGTCTAGGCTGGGTTCAAATGGGGCAATTGGTATAATTTAGTTCTGCTCAATGTGCCTTTCATCCTTTAGCCAAGCTGGGTACATTCTTCTCAAGGTAATGACAGAGGCATAAAAGAACATGTGGAAATGTCCAAGACCTCTTAACGCTTAGGCTTGGAACTAGTACACCTGTACTTTTGTCTCAGTCTGTTGGCCAAAGCAGGTCACAAGACCAGCTCAGATTCAAGGAAATAGATTCCATATATTTAGTGAATGGAATTGAAATTTATATAACAAAGGGGATGATGTAGGGAAGAGTGAAGAATAGGAGCTAATTTTGTAATGTTTTACATTGTTAGACTTCTTTTGTGTAGAAGAAGAACATATTTTATCATAAGAGGCTGTAGTTTAGTTTATTGTTACATGTAACTTACCCTAATCCTGATTGGTTTATTGAGCTCCCATTGGAATGTGAGCTCCATGATGATGACACATACTATAATTTGCCTCACTCAACTTCCACTCAATGCCTTTGAAATTGACTTTTAGAACTATAAAGACCTAAAAGCTGAATGTCTATATTTTCACATTCCCTAGCAGCCAGGATACTACACTACAAGCAACCTTTCTTCTACCAAGCTGACCAAACTATACTTGATGTGGGGGTAGCAGGGCAGTGTTT
Organism: Aplodontia rufa; assembly: GCA_004027875.1. Classification (NCBI taxonomy): domain Eukaryota; kingdom Metazoa; phylum Chordata; class Mammalia; order Rodentia; family Aplodontiidae; genus Aplodontia; species Aplodontia rufa. Next base: position 30,612 of record PVKS010011002.1, read on the forward strand.
CTGTACAGAGATAGTGTGTCTCCCAGCACAAATTATGTCAGAGCCAGCCATCTGAAGCTACAGTGAAATTTCAGAGTGGGTGTCACAGGTGTTGACTGGAGGGGAGTGGGGACAACTCTTACATTTCACCATTTAGGTCCAATAGTGTCTTTTGACTTTTCCCTTGGCTGGTCTGTTTCTGGTTGTATCCTCAAACCCAATAGTTGGATACTCCAAGATATTCTGTAAACTACACAGAATTTCCTAAAACAGCTGCTTACTCTTCATAAACCAACAGGGTCTTCTGTTATCTGCAACTGTTTCCAGAAATAACCAAAGATCTGATCAATTATGTTAGCAGCACATTCTCTAGGGTAGCATTTTTATGTACCTTAAGTTAAAATGTTGCAGAAATTTATTTTTGCTTAGGGATGGAGGTGGGAAATCTTCTTAAATAGGTACATTTAATTTTTTTAAACTTTTGTTTATTTAAAAAAATACTTCTTTGCCTAGCAAGAATGGAAAGTATTCAGAGCATCAAGATGTAAGATTATATCAAGTATGTTTTTCAGTAGTTCTTTTCTATATTCATAAGGCATAAAGATCAAACCTCATTTTAATTATTCCTTTGTTATAACCATTCTTGAGTCCTTGAACAGATTTTTATCCCACATAGAACACTAATAAACATGAAAATATTGGAAATAATTCACTTTGAGTAATATTTATAATATGGATAATTATTTTACTAGACATATTAAACTGCTTTTTCCAAAATTTTTATTTATTTTGGAATAAATGGATATAAATTTACACTTAATGTATAATTGTAACATATAAGCTTATAACTGGTTTCTCCACTGCTGCATTACTGACATTTTGGGTTGGATAAATCTTTGTTGTGTGTCTTGTGCATTGTGGAATGTTTAACAGCATTCTTGATCTTGGCACATTAGATACCAATAGCAGAAATCCTCCCAATTTGCAACAATAAAAAAAAAATCAAATACTGGTGAATGGTTCCTGTGAGGCAAGATCACTTCCATTGAGATCCATTGACTTAAATAGACCTAAAAAACATGAAAGAATTTTCTAATAAAACATTAAAAATATTTTTCAAGATCTTAAAGATCTACAACTTAATACATCGTGCATGAAAGATGCACCATATATGGCAGAAATGAATGTTAGATTGAGGGCTAGTGATGAAATAGGTGCATCTTTCCTCTTCTCCATTCTGTTGCATTAGTGATATGAAGTTTGGCTTTCTTCATATCACATCTAAGTAAAGAAGTTGTCAACTGAATAAAGACAAAATAAGCCAAGCAAGTATACAATGAAAAACTAAAACCTAACGAGAGGCACATAACAATTACCTATGATTCATTTATGAGCCTGTTTTTATTTTAATTCCTGAAGACACTCTTAACAGTTAGAATCTTTTCCTGGGGTAGAAATGAAAAATTACCTTTTTCTTTTCCCAGCAGGTGAGAAGAAAAGTGATTATTTACCTGAGTTTATTCTTGAACCATGTATGGGTGGCCCTCAGGCTGTATTGTCACCATTGTTTATTTATGGGTTTTATGATCTTAGTCTGGGAGTGCTCCAGGGTTGCTAGAGCAGTTTTGAGGCCTCAGAAATAATAATTAATTTAAAAATGCTGTGTCAAATATTTTTTCTCTGACTCAAGAAATAGTTGTTTCAAACATAACATAAAGAATTTTCTGCACAATAAAGGACAATTGGCAAGATGGCAGAATAAGCAGGCATCATTCCCCTTGAAGAAAGTTCAACTAGCAACTATCCACAGACTGGAGCATTTTTTGAAAATCCTGACACTTGAAAACAACTGTGTGTCCCATAGAACTAAATAAAAACAGAAATTAGATGGGTAAGAATAACAGTCTTACTTCATCAGCCTGCCTCTGCACATCTCCCAAGTCAGCACAACAACAGATGGAGATTTCCCTTGGCTGATTGTTTCTACAAGAAAAAAATAAAAGAGAATCAAAGGTTAATATCTAGCCTCTTCAGCTGAGATGCTTCCAAGTAATCCCATTTGGTCTCACCTCACAGGGAACGCTGTAGGAAATGGCCCAAGTAGACCACCCAAGTTCAGGTAGAATATAAAAGGAGGCAGAGGAAACAGTGAACAGTGAATAGGTCCTCTGTGTACCTGCCAGCTATAAGGCCCAATCAGAGATACCATCCAGCTTTGTACACCACCCATAAAGCTGAGCTGGTAACACCTTTAGAAGCATGGGAGAAGTCCAAACTACCCTGAGTTCTTAGATGGCTTGTCTCCATGTTTAAACTCAGAGCCCACTCCAACAACTGGCCCAGGCAAAAAGACTCCCACCTCTGTACATTTGAAAAAAGCACAAGACCTAGATCTTCTCAACCTGGGAGGCCACACACTGGCACAACTCAGCCAATAGCTCACCCGATGGCTCCACCACAACAGGAAGCAATCCATGATCATGCATTTCTAAAGAGCAAATCCATGTATCCCACCTATCCCAAGCAGCCACTATATCTAACCTTAGAGCCTAGTAGTGGGCACTAAAAAAAAGGAGATATTAGAAATTATTGGAGAAGCATTTGGATTGATTCTATAATTTAGCTATTGTAAATTGAGCTGCTATGAACATTGATTTTGCTGTGTCACTATTGTGTGCTGATTCCAACTCCTCTGGGAAAATACTCAGAAGAGGGACAGCTGGGAGCTGGGTCATATGGTGGATCAACGCCTAATTTTTTGAGGAGTCTGCACACTGCTTTCCAGAGTGGCTGGACCCGTCTGCATTTCCACCAACAGTGTGCCAGTGCTCCTGTCTCCCCACAACCCCTCCAGCATTTATTATTGTTTGTATTCTTCATTTTTGCCAATCTGACTGGAATGAGGTGAAATCTTAATGTAGTTTTCATTTGCATTTCTCTGATTGCCAGTGATTTAGAACACTTTCTCATGTATTCATTGGCTTGCTCAATGTCCTCTGTTGAAAAGTTTCTGTTTAGCTCTCTGGCCCATTTATTGATTGGATTGATTGTGTGGTTTTTTTTTAATTGAGTTTTTTGAGTTCTTTGTAAATTTTGGATATTAGGCCCCAGTCATGAATGGGTGAATGGATCCAAAAGCTCTGGTATATATACACAATGGATTTCTACTCAGCTATTACAAACAATGATATTGCAGCCTTTGAAGGCAAATGGATGGCAATGGAAGAAATCATGCTGAGCGAAGTTAGCCAAACTCAAGAGAGTCAAGGGCTGAATGTTTTCCCTCATTTGCAAGGGCTGAATGCTGTCCCTCATTTGTGGAGGCTAAAGCTAAACCCAGACTTGGGGGAAAGGTAGTCAAGCTCATGTATTAGACCCACCAAAGGCATACCAACACATAATCTAGGGCAACCATAGACGTAGGTGGGGGAGGGAGAAAGGGACAGGTGGGAAGGGAGGGGGAAGTAAGGAGGATAGGGAGGTTGCTAGGGAGACAATCCACAATGTAGCATCTGCATTAACCTCCTGAGAAGTCAAATGATACTTATACCATCATTTAATTCTGGAAAATTTACAATCATATATATGTGTATATGATTGTAAATTATATATATATATATGCACACACATGTATATATATATACACATATATACACACACATACACATACACACACACACATTTCTATCTCTTATAGAGGTGTAATATAGAAGAATCCAGAGACTGGGGAGTGCACGTGGTGGAGGAAACTACAATTTAAGACCAATGCATGGGCTGGAGCAGTGCCTGGCATGCGCGAGTACAAGAGTTCAAACCCCAGCACCACGTATACAATGAAGTGTCCAAAGAATGAAAATCACATGAAAAACTAAATAAAAATTGCTTCTCTCTCTCTCTCTCTCACCATCCCCTCTTTCTTTTTTAAAAAAGACCAATGCATATCATATTGTCACTTCATAAGTATTTAAGATTCTCCGACAACTCAACTCCTTAATAAACATTAAAAAAGAGAAAAAATAGTGAGAAGTGAATTATAAGAGCAATGCAATATGTCAATATTTATGAGATGCAGTTGCAAGATACTGCACAAGTATTTGAATAAGCTATACTACATCCCTTTACAAAAATGTAAATATTTAATCCTACTGTCAAATATATCTAAAAATAACAAAGGGTGATAGGAAGGGAGGAGAAGGGGAAATGTTGGAATTGAGTTAAAGCAAGGTACATTCCAAGCATTTATGTCACTGTATATACTGCAGTCATATATATAAAAAATATTCTCCATAGGTCTAAGAATTATGTCACTGTACTTGAGTATTTTAGGAAAAATATAGGACCAAGAAAGAGAGGCAAGGGATCAGGGGAATGGGAGGAGAAAGTAGGGGTGTGCGGTGTAGGGTTATTGACCAAAGTGTATTGCTGTATTGTGTGCATCTATGATTTTGTGACAATAAATCCCATCATTATATACAACTATAATGTACCAATAAAAAAAAGAAAAAAAATGACTGGAGAAGAATTTAGAATAATCCTCTTAAAGTAGTTCAATGAAATATAAGGATATAGGGATAGAAAATCAAGTGCAATTTGGAAAACAATGGAGGAACAAACAAGAAGTTTGAAAAAGAAATAGAAATAGTCTTTTAAAAGCAAAACCGACATCAAGAGTCAAAACATTTGTATAGTAGGAGTTATAGAAGCAGAGAAACTAGTAAGGGGACCAGAAGGCATATAAAAAAAAGTGATGTTGAAAATGTCCCTAATTTGGTGACAGGTGCCAGCATCCAAGAATTGTAAGAACATGGGTCTCCAATTAAATTCAATCCAAAGTGGACTTCACAAAAACATATAATAATCAAACTATCAAAATTCAGAGACAAAGATAAAATTTGAGAGCAGAAAAAGATAAGAAATACATCATAACGAAGGAATGCTAATATTCCTGTCTGTGGATTTCTCAGAAGAAATCTTGCAGGTCAAGAGAGAGTGGGAAATTATATTTAAAGGACTGAAAGGGGAAAAAGCCAATTAACAAAGCTTTAGTTAGATTAAGTACTCAGAAATGAGGGGAAACAAAATATTCCCAGACAAATAAAAGCTAAGGAGCTCACCATCACTAGGCCTGCCTTATAGAAATTGCTAAGAACAGTTCTTTAAGCTTAAAAAAAAAAGAACCTACTAATTAAAAAGAGAGAACATATGAAAACACAAAACGCAATGGTATAAGTAATACAGAGCCATATTCAGAATATTCTAGGGCTGTAATAATGGTATGTAAAGCAATTTTCCCCCACAGTGAAGGTTAAAAGACAAAGCTATTAATAACATCTATAGCTAAAATAAATTGCCAAAGGACACACTTTACAAAATTAGATAAATTCTGACACAAAACCATAAAATGGCATAGGGGTTGAGTATAAGTGTAGACTTGTTATATACAATTAGAGTTAAATTGTTATTAGCTTGAAATAGGATATTCTAAGTATACCATACTGCCATAGTTTGGATTTTCAGTGTCCTACGAAGTTCTGTGTGTCAAAGACTTGTTCCTCAGGGTAGTGCTATTTGGGGATGGTGAAACCTTTAAGAGGTGAGATATACTGGAAGTCTTTAGGATATAATGGGGGTATGCCCGTAAGGGGATTTTACATTTCTGGACCCCTCCTCACTTGCTTTTTGCTTGCTATCAAGGACGTAAATTGTTTGCTCCATTACACACCCTTGCTTCCTAGTTATAGGTCTAAAGAAATGGGGGTCAACAAATCATGAACTAGAACTTCCAAAGCTGTGGGCCAAAATAAACCTGTTCTCTTTATAAGTTGATTATCTCAGGTATTTATTGTAGTTATAGAAAGCTATCACAGATACTCTGTGAAAACTTCATGATAACCACAAAGCAAAAATCTTCAGTAGAACACAAACATAAAAAGAAAAATAACTCAAAGCATATCACAACAAAAATCATCAAATCACCAAGGAAGAAAGTATCTACCAAAAAAAAAATTTAAAAATAGCGGGGGCTGGAGCCAATACCATTCCCCAGTATTTTGCCTATCTCTTCCCTTCTCCCTCCCCTGTCCCTTTTCTCTTCTCTACTGATCCCCCTTTGATTTTCATGAGATCACCTCCCCAACCTTTCATTTCCTTTTTCTTTTCTGGTTTCCACATATGAGAGATAACAAATGACCCTTGACCTTCTGAGTTTGACTTATTTTGCTTAACATAATGGTCCCAAATTTACCTGTAAATGACATAATTTCATTTTTCCTTATGGCTGAATTAAACTCCATTGTGTATATATACACCACATTTTCTGTATCCATTCATCTGTTAATGGATACCTAGGCTGGTTCCACAGTTTGACAATTGTGAGTTGTGCTGCTAAACTTGGCTATGAATGTATCGCTATAGTATTCTGACTTTAATTCTTTAAGGTAAATATCAAGGAGTAGTACATAGCTGGGTCACATGATGGTTCCATTCTTACTTTTGTTTTGTTTTGTTTTGTTTTTAGAGAGAGGGACAATGAGAGAGATGGAGAAAGTGAGAAATAATCTTCATTAATTTTTCATGTGACTTTCGGTCTTCTGGTCTTCTGAGACTTTGTTGTGTATGTGGTGCTAGGGCCCAAACTCATGCACTGGCAAGCACCGCTACCACTGAACCACTGTTCCAGCCCCCATTCCTACTCTTTTAACTGCACTGCTGAATTCAACCAAAAATTTAAAAAAATGATCTTAACTCTTCTAAAAAATTCAAGAGGAGAGGATACTTCCAAATTTTTTTCAAAGACTCCATTAACCTGATACCAAAGTCAGGCAAGAAAAGAGCATTACAGACCAATAAACTTGATGAATATAGATGGAAAAATATTTAGCAAAATAATTTCAAATTGAATTCAGCAACACATTAAAAGAATCATTTACTATGATTAAGTGGAATATAGGCAAGAAAAAAAAGCGTCCAAACAGGATAGGAAGACCCAATTTTATTTTTATTTTTTTAAAGAAAGAAGGGACATTGAGAGAGAGAGAGAAAGAGAGAATTGGTTTTTATTTGGTTTTCATGTGGCTTTTGTTGCTCCAAGCCTTCATTGTGTACGTGGTGCTGGGGTTTGAATTCGTGTGCTCACACATGCCAGGCAAGTGCTGTAACCACTGAGCAACTGAGCCGCTGAGCCACTGCTCCAGCCCCTGATGACCTGATTTTAAATATGGAAAACTCTAAAGATTCCACCTGAAAATGTATTAATTAATAAGAGTATAATATTATACCAGCATAAAAATAGATACACAACCAATGGAACAGAGAGTCCAGAGTCCAGAAATGAACCCATACACATATGGCCACCTGTTTTTTTTTTTTGACAAATTGCCAAAAATACACAAAGGAAAGGAAACATCTCTTCAATGAATGATGTAGGAAAAACTGGATATCCACATACAAAACAATGAAATTGGGCCCTTATTTCACATTGTATACAAAATTAAACTGAAATGGATGAAAGGTGTAATTGAAAGACACTATGAAACTAGTAGAAACCCCCCCCAAACTATTCAATATTGGTGTGGGTAGTGGTTTTCTAGATCTGACCCCCAAAATGCAATCAACAAAAGCAAAAACAGATAAATGGGGTTACCTCAAACTAAAAAGTTTTGGTCTGATGAGGAAAATAATGAACTGCAGAGAGCCTATAAATTATAAAAAAGCACTTGTAAGCCATACATCTGATAAAGGATTAATGTCTAAATTATATGAGGAATTCAAAAGGCTCAACATCAAGAAAACAAATTTATTGAAAAGTGGACAAGTGACCTAAATAGACATTTTTCAAAACAAGATATAGAAATCTGAGTTTCTCAACTTCCCTCTATATTATGTGCTGAAAAAGAATTTTTTTGCAGAAAATATGAATAAGAAAGTGCATTTAATAGAAGCCTTTCCATTCTCCTCTTTTACATGGATATAAAATTTTACATCTTCTGGCAGCATCCATTAAACTGTGGCAACTAACTTAGTTTGCAAGTAGGGTACAATCTCAGACCCTTCACAATTCTTTACCATTAATATCCCAAAATATATTTCTGTTTGCCTATTTATATATTATCTACTTCTTTTTGTAAAATTTAAGTTCTACAAGGGAAGAGAATCTTTTCATCCCATATTTTCAGTGTAGTTCTTAGCACATAGCAGAGTCTCAATAAATATTTATTGACTGAATAAATGAAAAGCTTTTCTTTACCAGTTCCTCAACATAATTTTTCAAAAAATCTATAAAGCCATTTTCTACATCACATTCTGAAAGCAAACAAACTCCTATTTTCTTAAGAGTTATATGCTATATTTGAGCAATTGTCTGTTATTGGTGCACCTAGAAATTACCATATCCTAATACAAAAGTCCTATTTTTCCAAAGTTTATCCTGTCTAGATAATTTTTCTTCCTGACTAGACTATTATTTAAAGTATTGTCTTAGTGCACTCATGTTATTTTTCATTTCTTCAAGAGCACATTTTACGTTTGTTCCTACTATAGGAGTTAATATAGTGGGTAATGAAATCGGGTATAGTGGGTAATACCATAGATTCTAGAGTCAAACTGCTTCTTGATAGCTACTGGCTGTACTCCCTACTAGCAATGTAACTTTGAGCAATTTATTAACTTTTCTAAACCTCAATTTCTTAATCCTTAAAGTAGGAATAACAATAATACCTAATTCAAAAAATTATTGTGACTATAATCAGAGATATCATATATAAAGTACTTATCAGAGTACTGGGGCTATAATAGGCATTCGATTCATGTGTTAGCTGTGTTGTCTGTAGAATTTGGTTATGATGAATCCTCCCCATGATGCTGACAATGCCATAGGTGCAGAACTCTTGACAACTTTAAGTGTATGCTCTCTGTTCCATGCTGAAGGAAGTTACAAAGCCAGTGAACTAGAATAGGTTTATAAATGCAAAGCGCTGAGATGTCATTAAATTTTCAGCTTTATAGATTTTGAAGATGATCTGACAACACTTCTCCAAGATAAAATTGTAGCAGAAGATATGGACAAATCTTTTAGAAATTTCAGAAAGTAAAAAGAAATGAATTTTGGTTTGGATCTACATTTTTATGTATACAATAGTTAAAAACTTAATGCATTTCCTGGGTCAGATTTCCCCTCAAATGATTATCTCAATGCCCTCCTTTAATAAAAGTAGAGACTAATAATACAGTTAAAGCTTCTTTTACAAGACAGGAAACTGAGACACTGTGGTGACAGGAAAAAAATATATAACGGAGTCTCACCAAATAGCCCAAGACCTGGGGTATACATGTGAAATTATTATGTAATATGTTAAATATACTTATATCTAACATGTTATAATATTATCTGTTTTAGTCAACTTTTCATTGCTGTGACTGAAAGAACCAACACCAGCAATTTTAGGAGGAAAAGTTTATTTAGGGGCTGATGGTTTCAGAGGTCTTACTCCACAGAAGGCTGGCTCCATTCCTTGGGGCTCAAGGTGAGGTACAATATCATGGTGAAAGAGTGTGGTAGAGGAAAGTGGCTCTAGGCATTGCCAGGAAGCAGAGAGACAGACTCCAGGCCAGATGCAAAATATAAACCCCAAAGGCACACCTTATTCAGTCACACCCTACCTGCCTTCAGTGGCTAGTTAAGCTCTATCAGGGGATTAATTCACTGACTGGGTTAAGGCTCTCATAACCCAATCATTTCACCTCAGCCTTCGCATTGTCTCACATATTGACATAACATTCCACTCCTGGCCCCCAAAAGCTCATGACACTCTCATAATGCAAAATACATTTAGTCCATTCCTAGGAGTCCCTATGGTCTCAACAGTTTCAAAGTTTCCCAAGATCAAGTCTAAATTCTCCTCTGAAACTCAAGGCAAACTTGCATTGTGAGCATCTGTAAAAATCAAAAGCAGTTTAGAAATATCCAATATATAAAGAACAGACTAAACATTTCCATTCAGAAATATAGGGGCACAGAGAAAGGGATGGGATCAAAGCAAGACTGAAATCCAGCTACGCAAATAAGTCCTATAGTTCCACGTCTGGCATCTGGAGCTCATGGCATTGCAATATTCTCTACAAAAGGCTTGTATAGCTCTGCCCCTAAGGTCTTGTTGGTTGTAGTCCACAAGGCCTCTCTGTTGGTTTGTCTGTGTTACGCCCGAGTGTCGAGTCCCCAAAGACAACCAAGGAGCCGAATCCGATGCAAACACATGAGGGTCATTTAATGTAGGCTCGAGTCTGGGCTCTCTCTGTCACCATCACGGATGCAGTGGGTCCAGGGAGAGAGCCCTAAGCCCAATACAGGGATACTTTTATAGGGTTTCACAGTGAAGCGGGAAATTCAAACAAAGCAAAGTACATGATTGGTTGATCTTCTAACATATATGATATATTTCTATCAGCCATGGTACCCTTTGTCTCGGACTTTCACCATATATAGTGTGGTATGTTAGGAATTGGCTTGTCAGCTCCTGATTGGCTATTTATTTGCTAAGGATCAGTTCATCTGGTGGTATGAAACGTGGTTAGTTGAGAATTTAGGGCTACTTCAAATACTATTAAAAAATGAGGCATCTAATAACTACAACACGATTAAATTGCTTTACACTTTCTTCCAGCCACAGTTGACTAAGCCCCTGCTCTGCCCCGCTCGCACTCTCCCACACTCTTCTCACACTCCCTCCTCGCACCTGCTTGCTCCCTAAGGCTTGCAAAGCCTCCGGCTCCGCACTCACTCTCATTCCCCCCTTTCCTTGTAACTTAGGGATCCAATCTTGGTCCCTAATAGTTTGAGTCATCTACATCAAGTGACCTATACTGCGATCTTAATACCATAAGTTGAATGGTGTTTAAACGATCTTTTATAAAAGTAACTAACCTATTAAGGATACAGGGACCAAAGGTAAGCAACAGCATCAAAATAATTAGGGACCTAAAAGTGTAGAAACTAAGGTAGTTAACCAAGGGGAAGTGATTCAAACCATCCTTCCTGTTGCTCCCTTTCACGTTTTCATTTGACCAGGCCCTCTCTAATCTTGGCCATAGATTCTTTCACCACTCCTGAGTGATCCACATAAAAACAGCATTCCTCTCCTAGGGCAGCACATAGTCCTCCTTCTTTTAAAAATATTAAATCTAGCCCCCTTCTATTCTGCAACACTACTTCTGATAGGGAGGTCAGCGAATCCTGCAAATGGGTAATAGAGGTCTCTATCCTAGGTATATCCACATCTATGGCAGTCCTCAGAGTGCTATAGTGCTTGTTCTGAAGCACAAGTGAGGAGATACCTGTCCCAGCTCCTGCTAGTCCAATTCCAAACAGGGTCATAAGGGTGACTGCTGTTATGGGTTCTCTTTTAAACCGAGGTGATGAGCCCCTTGTCATGGCCTTATATACCTGGTCCTCCTCATGGTACATTATTCGGGGAAAAAGTTGCACCAGCATGCAGAAACCTTTAGTATGGTTGAGGACCTTGCCATGGATGCAGGGGGTGAGCCCAGTAGAACATGCCGACCACCCATTCTTGGGGGATAGTACATAGTCAGAGGAGGGTTGCTCAATGGTTTGACTACATAAGTGCTGGTGGTGGAAGGTACTCGCCCCCACACAGTCCTTGTCCTGACACTGATTGCAAAGTTGGTCTGGCTGAGCCTCTATGCTGCCACCTGCATTTATCAGCCTTGGAGGCTATGGTATAGTTCACAACCATGGCTGCCCCTTCATAATAGGGGGGTCTTACATCATAACAGAGCCAACAGGATTCAGTAAGGTTGGGTTTTGTGGCATTTAAAACTTGATAAGATTTAACCATGAGGTCCCATAGGGGTTCCCCTGAAGGTGGAAGCAGGGGATCGGGGACTGGGGTGGGTGACTGGACGGACATTATTGAGGCAAGACATGGTGGTAGCAATTGCTACAGATGATTTGATGGGCTTAACTGGTCTAGGATGAACCATTACTGCCTGATTGGGTCCTATCTCTTAGTTAGGCCCCACAGTTTGGGTGGGGAATGGGTGTCGCATAAGCCGCAAGGTAAAAAGAGCCCCTGCTGAGTGTGTGTAGAGTTTAACTCCCCAGGTTTTACCTAATTCCCAATCTGTCGCCTTTTTCCCTAATTCAGTGAAGGTTATCTTAATAGGATTACAGTAAGGGTAGCCAGTCTTACCACAGGTCACGAATCTGTAATGTCCCCTTGTAACAGTTTTAGAATTCCTGCTCACACTAATGAGGTCTCCCTTGTTGGGAGCGGTCCAATATATGTCACCAGTGCTTACCCAGTCCCAAGATTTGCAGAAGTAGTAGCTGTCCCCCCACATTTTCCCTTTGATTGTTTATCCCTGGGACAAACATAAAAATAGTTACGCTGTAATCCCATTGCGCCCCAGCTGGGGAAAAGGAGCCCTAAATCGAAGATTAATTCTGGGAACCAGATATTGAGAGGGGAGATCTTGGAAGTCTGGTTAAGATTGTCTCCTGTGGACATATCTACGACCATCCAAGTCAGGTTAAAAGGTTGGTGCAGATTTGCATATCCCAAGCGAGTGTGGGACAGGGTTAGGACAAGGAGGAAGGTTACCGGGGCCCAGCTCGTTAGAGTTTGAGTTTGAGGGGATTGTCCTTGTTCCTGGAGGCCGCCCATTGTGGCAGGAAGTCTTCCTTCACTGTGAAGGGGTCTGCTGGACGCACGTGGGTGTGGTGGATCCAGGAGACTATCCCGTCAACTTTGAGGGCAGTCGGTGGTCAGGATCACGATGTAGGGTCCTTTCCAGAGAGGCTCTAGGCTTCTTTGTCGGTGCCTCTGTACATACATCCAATCGCCGGGTCAATAGCGGTGAGGTTCTGGGGGAGGGCCATTCTCACAGAGGGCCTTCAGTTTCGGGCAAACATTCTGGTGAGCCTGCTGAAGGGCTCTAAGAGAGGATAATAATTCTTGGTCATCAAATTCAGTTAACAGGTCAAATTGAAGGTTAGGTATAACTGGAGGGGGTATTCCGAACATAATGTCAAAAGGAGTCAATCCCAGCTTATATGGGGAATTATGTACCCTATAAAGGGCAAAGGGACACCCAGTCACCTCCAGTCTCCATAGTCAATTTAGTTAAGGTCTCTTTTAGAGTCCTATTCATTCTTTCTACCTGTCCTGAACTCTGGGGTCTATACACACAATGCAATTTCCAATCAGCCCCCAGAACAGTAGCTAGTCCCTGTATTACTTTCAACATGAATGCTGGTCCATTGTCTGAGCCCATCATGGTAGGGAAACCAAATCTAGGTAAAATGTCCTCTAAAAGCTTCTTGGCCACTATTTGGGTAGTTTCATGCTTGGTGGCGAAGGCCTCTACCCATCCTGAGAACATACGTATGAAAACCAAAAGGTACTTATATCTGTACTTGCCAGGTCTTACCTCCGTGAAATCCACTTCCCAATATGCTTCAGGCTTATTACCTCGTATCCTGGATCCTGGTGTTGCAGTATTTTTGGTGGCATTGGTCAGTTGGCAAGCCTTACACCTAGAGACGACTTGTTCAATCTTAGAATTTGAGTCCTTAATTTTGGTCTTGAATTTTTCTAGTTCCCATATGGGTGGATCAATGTATTTTATAAAGGACCTGCTCTCCCCGTTTCTCAGGGAGGATGACACTGCAATCTGCCGACTGCCACCATCCTTCACTGAGTTGTGTCGTGGGCAGTTGCTTGATCCAATTTAGATCTGTCTCAGCATATTTGGGAGTTCTGGACAAGTGTGTCAGCCCAGGGTCTGGCAGGGTAGTGGTCACTAAGGCCTCTGTTACTAGGGCTATTTTCCGAGCTGTCTGGTCAGCCAGATTGTTTCCCCGAGCAACAGGGGAGTCTAGTTTCTGATGTCCTGGGCAGTGCACTATGGCTAACTTTTTAGGCTGCCACAGGGCTTCCAGCAAGGCCAATATTTCTTATTTTTGACGGCCTTGCCTTCAGTTGTTAATAGTCCCCTTTCTTTGTAAATGGCCCCATGCACATGGGCTGTAGCAAATGCATACCTGCTGACCATGTAAATGGTCAGTTTCTTATCTTTGCCCAAAGTCAAGGCTTTTGTCAATGCCACTAGTTCTGCCCGCTGGACTGACTCCCATTTGGCAGGGCCTGTGCCCAGACAACACCTGTTTCAGTTACCACCGCAGCTCCCGCATACCTCTGTCCATCCAGGGTGTAGTTGCTACCATCTGTGTACCATATGAGTTCAGCATCGGGTAATGGCTGGTCTTGAGGTCCGCCCGATGCCATGTACTTGGGCTAAGATCTCAGAACAATCATGAAGGGGTGCCTCCAGCTCTGGGTTAGGCAATAAGGTAGCTGGGTTCAGGGCAGTGGGTGCCTGGAACGTAATTCTGGTGGGGTTTAGTAACAATCCTTGGTAATGTGTAAGTCTCGCATTACTGAGCCATCTATCAGGTGGCTGTTTGAGGACTCCTTCTATGGCATGGGGAGTGGTAACATAAAGTTCTTGGCCCAAAGTCAGCTTATCAGCATCTTTAACTACCAAAGCAGTGGCTGCAATTATTTGCAGATAAGGGGGCCAACCAGCAGCAACAGGATCCAGTTTCTTGGAGAGATAAGCTACTGGTCTCCACCATGGGCACAAGTACTGGATCAGTACCCCCTTTGCAATGCCCTTACTCTCGTCCAGGTACAAATAGAAAGGCTTGGTCACATCTGGCAGCCCCAGGGCTGGAGCCAAAAGGAGGGCAGTCTTAATTTGTGTAAAGGATTTTTCCATCTCCTCTGTCCATCGGAACCCTTCTCGTTCGTTGGTGGCCTCATATAGGGGTTTTGCTAACTCAGCAAACCCAGGTATCCACAGCCGACAGAAGCCAGCCGATCCCAAGAACTCTCGCACTTGTTGTGGAGTGGTGAGACTTGGGATCCTAAGCACTTCTCTTCGTTCTTCAGTGAGTCATCTCTGTCCCCTTTTTAACAGGTACCCCAGATAGTTTACTTCAGGCTTACATATCTGGGCTTTTTTAGCCAATGCCCAATATCCTAGTTCGCCCAGGGTCTCTAACAGGTCTTTCGTGCCTTCCAAGCACAGTTGATAGTTCTCAGCAGCTATCAAGAGTTCATCCACATACTGCAAAAGTGTCAGGCCCAGATGGTTGGCATGAAACTCACCCCAGTCCTTGTGGAGTGCTTCATCAAAGATGGTGGGCGAATTTTTAAATCCCTGCGGCAGTCTGGTCCAGGTTAACTGTCCACTGATCCCCTTTTCCGTCCACTCAAAGGCAAACATCTCCTGGCTTTTAGGGGTTAGGGGCAAACTGAAGAATGCATGTTTTAAATCTAAAACAGTGTACCATTGCTGGTCTGGTGGCAGCGAACTAAGAAGAGTATAAGGATTAGGAACAGTTGGATGTACATCCGATACCCGTTTGTTAACTTCCCACAGGTCTTGAACTGGTCTGTGCTCATTAGTTTGTGGCTTGCAGACTGGCAACAGAGGGGTGTTCCAGGCGGATCTACATGGTCTCAGTACCCCCAAGTCTAACAGGCGGTGGCTATGTGGGGTGATCCCTATGTGGGCCTCTAATGGCATGGGGTACTGTCGGACTCTCACGGGGTTTGCCCCCAGTTTGAGTTCCACATAAACCGCTGACTGGCGTTGGGCCAATACCATTCCTCCTGTTTCCGCCCATGCCTGGTGAAAGGCTTTTGCCAATATTCCATCCCGGTTGCTGGAGGTATTGGCTGTTGATGTAAGCGATATTCATCATCCAGGTTGATAGTTAGAACCTGGATGAGTTGACCATTGGGGTACAGGACAGACAACCCCTCTGGTCCGAAACTAATCTGAGCCCCTATTTTGGTCAACAAATCTCTTCCTAATAGGGGGTAAGGACATTCTGGGATGACCATAAATGAGTGGGATACCCAGCCCACACCAAGGTCCACTGTTCTTCGGGTAGTCCATGAGTATTGGTTCATCCCTGTGGCCCCCTGTACCCATGATGTTTTGCTGGACACTTTTCTTTGTGGTTTGAGTAGGACTGAATGTTGTGCCCCTGTGTCTACTAGAAATCTATTGGAATCCCCTCCACTTTGAGGGTTACCCTGGGTTCGGGGAGGGGATCCAAACCCTGTCTCCCCTAATCACCGTGCTCTTCTGCCTCCATGAGCAAGATGTGCCAGGGATTTTTCTCCTGGCAAGCCCTCTTTCTCTTGGTTTTATTAGGACACTCCCTGGCCCAATGGCCCATCTCCTTGCAATATGCGCATTGGTCCTTCATCAACTTGGGGTGTCCCTTGGGGCATGGGTCCTTACCTTGGTCTCTTGCCAGGTGTCTCAGTTGATGCCTTTTTTCCTCCAGGGTTCCGGACATGGCTGCCAGGAGTGTCCTTGCCATGTTCTGATTTTGTCTAGCATTTTCAGTGGCCCTTGCCTTTCTATCCTCTGCCCTAGCCCTGGCTTCCCTCTCTTCCAGGGTTTCTCTATTGTTATGAACTTTTTCCACTACTGTCATTAGCTCCTGCAGGCTCTTTTCTCCTAATCTTTGTACTTTCGGCAACTTCCTTTTTATATCTGGAGCTGCCTGATTTACGAAGGCCATTATAACTGCAGCCTTAGTTTCAGGGGCCTCAGGGTCCATGGAGGTGTACTGTCGAAAGGCTTCCATAATTCTAAGAAGGAGGATGGGCTTTACTCCTTACCCTGCTAAACATCTCTTACCTTAGCCAAATTAGTGGGCTTTTTAGCAGTAGCCCTGAGACCTGCCATCAGAGTCTGGCGGAAAACCCGGAGCCTCTCCTTACCTTCTGATGTGTTAAAATCCCAGGTCGGGTGGGTGAAGGGAAAAATGGTGTTAATAATATCAGCGTTGTGGTTGGCTGTCCATTATCTCCCAGGACTAATTTTCGGGCTTCCACCTGAATTCTTTTCCGTTCCTCAGTGGTGAACAGAACCTGTAAGAGTTGCTGACAATCATCGCAGGTGGGATGGTGAGTAAAGAGGACAGTGTCCAGCAGCCTAATTAAATCTTTGGGGTTTTCTGAAAACTTCGCATTCTGGGTTCTCCAATTGTATAGGTCACTAGTGGCGAAGGGCCAGTAGTGGTGTGGTTGGTTCCCTGCCCCATCGGGGGGTCCTACTGCTCGTAGGGGCAGGACGGTTGAGTCCACCAAGCCCCTTTGTTCTCTCCCTGACCTGGTGCCCAAGGCAGGCCCTCCTCCCACACCCATAGCCCCCCATCTCTCCCCGACGCCTGTTGGGGTTCAGCCTCAGCACTCTCAGGGCCATGCAGTGCAGGAGGTGGATGGGGGGAGGGAACATTAGTTCCTCTGGAGTTTCGCCCTGCAGAATAGGATAGAGCAGTGCTGCAGATCTATCCTCAGTCTGTCTTTGTTCGGTAGGGCATTCCCAAACTGCTAGAACTTTTTCCTTTGTGTGTTTCTGTGAAGACAAAAAAGGCTTTAACCATGATGGGGGATTTTTGACCAAATCTTGCCAGACCAGTATGTATGGAATCTGGTCAGGATGGCCTCGTTGTCCCAGTAGAAAGATGACGTCTTTAACTTCTCGTATTAGAGTGAGGTCAAAGGTCCCCTCGGGTGCCCATCCCACTTTGAAAGCGGGCCATTCTGTGGAACAAAAAGTTACAAGTTTTCCTTTCTTTACCTCAACACTTAAATCATAAGCCCTACTTTTAACATCTCGGAAATGTTCTGTCAGGAGAGAGAGAGGAGTCATTTGAGTCTGTCCCATTTCATCTGTCCAATAAAAATAAATGCCACAAGACACAGACGCTACAAAGATCGACACACAGAGAGCGGCAAATACAAGTCCTCCCGTCGACTGGAGGCAAAACCAATAGTAGGATGACGGTCTCACGCTGTGCCGTGGGAGCGACCTGCCTCGTCCTTTCAGAGATAACAGGGGGATCCAATCCCCTCCAGTGGGGTCGGGAACGTCTTCCACGACCCCCAGTTAGCGACCCGCCAGTTTGTCCACTTAGGCCCTCTGCCAACTTAATGATTTCCTGGGCCCTCTTAAACAGTTCAGAAACAATTATGGAAAAACACAAGACAGAAAATGAAGCTCACCAGCTGGTTTTTGACCTTCTGATTCGGGGATCCTCAGGGGTCTTGGGATCCCGGACGAGCCCCCAAATGTTATGCCTGAGTCTCGAGTCCCCAAAGACCACAAGGAGCCGAATCCGATGAAAACACATGAGGGTCATTTAATGTAGGCTCGAGTCTGGGCTCTCTCTGTCACCATCATGGATGCAGCGGGTCCAGGGAGAGAGCCCTAAGCCCAATACAGGGATACTTTTATAGGGTTTCACAGTGAAGTGGGAAATTCAAACAAAGCAAAGTACATGATTGGTTGATCTTCTAACATATATGATATATTTCTATCAGCCATGGTACCCTTTGTCTCGGACTTTCACCATATATAGAGTGGTATGTTAGGAATTGGCTTGTCAGCTCCTGATTGGCTATTTATTTGCTAAGGATCAGTTCATCTGGCGGTATGAAATGTGGTTCGTTGTTCTTTGCTCTAGAGAATTTAGGGCTACTTCAAATACTATTAAAAAATGAGGCATCTAATAACTACAACACGATTAAATTGCTTTACACTTTCTTTCAGCCGCAGTTGACTAAGCCCCTGCTCGCCCCGCTTGCACTCTCCCACACTCTTCTCACACTCCCTCCTGGCACCCGCTTGCTCCCTAAGGCTTGCAAAGCCTCTGGCTCTGCTCTGCACTCACTCTCATCTGTGCTTGATTTCTGCAGCTTTCCTGAGCAGACATTCCATGATACTGGTGTTTTGTGATCTCAAGGGTCCCCACAGTACGTTTGGCTTTCTCTCTGCATCTCCATGCATTGCTTTCTCAGGATCTGCCTACAGGACACTTTGCCTGACCTTCCACTCTTCCTTTGAAATCTCAGTGGAAACCTCCATGACCCCCTAACTCCAGCATCCTGCAATCCTGCAGAACCAGCACTTGGTTGCCACCAAGTTCTGCTGCCATCTCCAGCAATAGCCAAGCCTCCAGGAACACTGCCTGCAGCAGCCTCTAAGTCCCTGGGTGGTTGAGAATGGTGAATCAACTTCCTAGGCTGCCCAGTGCAAGCAGGTTGCCCTACAGGTGTCTTCTCAAATGAACTTTTTCTCCCTTGAGTCTCAGATAGGTGTGGTCTTGACAATTCCTGGGATTCCCTCAAGCCATCTTTCTTGTTTGCCTCTCAGCAAAGTCTTTTGCATTTCTTTACTGGTGCTTTAACAACTGCATATTCTTCAGCCCCAGTTTTATGTCCACCTTTCAAGTCCAAGTTTTTCAAATATTTCTGCTCTGCCTCCTGCTCCTGATCATTGCAATAAACTTGGCTAAAAGCTGTCAGCAACACCCATATCACTGCCTGAATACTATGTTGCCTAGAAATATCTTCCACCAGATGAAGAAGTTTGCCACTTTTAAGTAAGATCAGTTTCACAGAAGAAATTCTCAGGACATGGGCAAAATGCAGACAACCTCTTAGCTAGAATATAACACAAATGGCTTTCAGTTCAGTTTTCCGGAGGCCTCCTTCTCTGAACACTCATGAACTTTGTCTTTGCTCTGCAGAGTCCTATTGGTATTTTGGTCTTCTAAGCTCCAACCAGAATCACCCATTAAGTTTAACTTACAACAATCTAAAATTTTTCCAACTTGTACTGCCAAATGTCTCAAAATTCCTCCCACAAATTCCAGAAAGCTCTAAAAGCTTCTAAACCATGTAGTCACATTAGTCACAGAAATGATTCCACTTCTGATACCAGTTTCTGTTTTAGACAGCTTTTTAATTGCTGAGACTAAAAGACCTGACAAGAGCAATTTTAGGAGGAAAAGTTTATTTAGTAGCTCACAGTTTCAGAGGTCCTAGGCTACAGAATGCTGGCTGCATTTCTTGGGGTTTGAAGCGAGGCAGAACATCACGGTGGAAGAGTGTGTGGCAGAGGGAAGTGGCTCAAGGCATTTCCAGGAAGCAGAGAGAGAGAGAGAGAGTCCAGGTCAGATGCAAAATATGTACCCTAAAGGCATGCCCCCAAAGACCCACCTTCTCTAGCCAAGTCACACCTTACCTGCCTTCGGTTGCCAGTTGTAGTGGTTTGAATGTGAGGTGTCCTTTAAAAGTTCATGTGAGACAATCCAGGAAGGCTTAGGTAAAATGATTGGGTTATGAGAGTCTTAATCCACTCAGTGAGTTAATCCTATGATAGAGATTAACTGGCAAATGAGGGTTGGTAGGGTGTGGATGGAGGAAGTGGGTCATTGGGGGATGTGCCTTTGGGTATATATTTTGTATCTGGCATAGAGTCTCTTTCTCTGCTTCCTGGAGCCATGCCTTCTGCCATGATGTTCAGCCTCACCTCCAGCTCCAAGGAATGGAGCCAGCCTTCCATGGACTAAGACCTCTGAAACCGAGAGTCCCGGAATAAACTTTTCCTCCTAAAATTATTCTTGCCAGGTATTTGGGTTGTAGCAGCAATAAAATTGACTAAAACACCAGTTAATCTCTATCAGGGATTGGGTCAATGCTCTTATAACCCAATAATTTCACCTCAACCTTCACACTGTTTCACATATTGAGCTTTTGGGAAAATCTTTCATCCAAACCATCACATTATCTGTGCTGCCAGACAGTAGCATAATCACATACTTCTGACATTCTGTTTTATTTATATTAAACAGAAAATACTATATAAAGAAAATTTCTATGGACGGTAGAGGTGCTTCTTTTGTGAAGTGGTGCAAATGCTTAGTAAGGACTTAGATTCATTTTTCCCAAATGTCAGCAGTCCCCAGGCATGTGCAACTACTAGCTCAAATGAAGCCACAGTTCATCATGAACTCCATATCAACTCCAGTGCAAGGGGTTGTTAAAAAATAGACTGAAAAGATGGTGGTTATAGATAGACTTCTAGAAATAGATGAATTTCAGAAAACAGAAACAGAAAAGGCTTGACATTCTCAGATGGTGTTATATTTACAAGTTGCTCTAGCAAATGAAATTGAACACTAGTGACAAAGCATTCACCAGAAAATATGTAACAGAAACAATTCCTTAAGGCTGTGATTGAGGATGGCATTTTGTCATATCAGGCAGAAAACGTTCATTAAGTAAGGCTAAATGTAAGGAGTGTGAGACAGGATGAATAGAAATAATAACTCCACTGTCAAGGGATTAATAACAAATGTCAAATGCAGACATACACGGGGCATATTTTCCTATAAGTACATTATTATCATTTACAGCAATATCATGTGCATGTTAGGGTGACCATACACCATATGTTCTGGTGTGTGTGGGCAGAACTTGTTTATCTTTGTTGTTCTTGCAACCCTGTGTGATATGGTTTTTTTCATTCTCACATATGCCTCGTTTGGACTATAAGATATATAGTCACTCTGTACATGGTATGGAATCTGAAGGTTATTCCAAAAAAAGCTGTGACCCTTAAACTTAATAGTACTTACTCTTCTCGTTGGTGGACACTTGTGTCTCTGTTGCATTCTGGAAAATTAGGGGTTAGGAAGCAGGGGCATGCAGCACCATGGTATGTGCAAGGATTCATAGGTTGATAAATGGGTTGAAAAAATATGTAACCACCCCCAGAGCCTTTGAGTTTAGGTAAATACAATAGTATCTGCTACCTGACAGATATATTTCATGACCCGCCCCAGTGGATGCCTGAAAACACAGCGTATCAAACCCTGTATACGATCACTGATACTAGGATGATGTCAGTTGATCTGACAACCATGATGGCAACTAAGTGACTAATGGGTAGGTAAATGGAAAAAGGGACAATTAATGTTCCAGGAAGGAAAAGACAGGAATTTCATCATGCTATTCAGAATGCTCCTCAATTTGAAAGTTATGAATTGTTTATTCCTTGAATTTCCATTTAATCTTTTTGGACCATGGTTGACCATGGGTAACTGAAGCTGCAGAATGCAAAACTGTAAATAAAGGGGGACTACTCTAAGATCTTACTGCAAAAGAGTCTGAAAAATTTAAAAACAATTGTAGCCTGAACAAAAAGAAGTTGTAGTCAACATTACCATGTTGGAAAATAACCATGTGTTTGGTCCAAACGCTGACTCTTATGCATCAAAATATGATAAGCCCTTCCATTTATGAGCTCTTCCCTCTCAAAGTTTAGAGTGAGTTAATATTTGCTATTGAAAAATCCTAAACATAACATGAAGTTCCAGGCAGTGCTTCCCAAAATTAACAAGCTTGTAAAGCTATTACATAAGCTTATTTATGAATTGAGCATTTCTTTGTTATTTATCAAGGATAGTAATCAATCATCTGGGTACTCAATAGAGTTTGTTTAATTTTTCCAAATATAATGAATGAAAATTAAGTTTGGATTATTTTTTAAATGAATAATCCATCCCTGTAGGTATTACAGGTAAAAAGAAATAAGATTTAAAATCTAAGCAGGACCTTAGGCTTTTTAGTAGTACTAGACATCAGTAATTCAAAGAAACGTATAGATTTATTTCTAAAATTTAATTCACAGCTTTATGAGGAAAGATATAGATTTAAGCATCTCTAATTTCTGGGAAGTAAGCATTATCATTTCCATTTAGTTGAGAGAGGAAAGAAAAAGTACAGCTTCAAAGACTTACATATCCATGGTAAAATAATAAAGTTTCAGTGGGCTTTAAATTAAGGAAAAATGGGAAAAATTATTGAAACTCTCCTTTTGACAATGATAAGAAGAATACATATTGAGACAGGGCCTCAGAGATAAGCTAACAGGAAGGAATAAAGAGTTTTCCAGCTAATTTCTTTTCAACATCATACTTACTTGAATTAACTTGGATATTTGTCAAGTTAAGATTATTACTGTGAGTCTTTGTAAGAATAATTTATTGCTCTTAAAAATATGGCAGTGTTGAAGAATTCATTAATTTATTCAGCAAAAATTGATTTACAACTTTGTATATGCCAGTCACTCTTTTGACTACAGGACCCTCTTAGGTGAAAAGGACAGACAGGGCCCTCTAACATATGTGAGAGAGGAGAGGAAGATAGACATGAACATTAAGAAAAAAAATGATTAAGATGGTAATGTTTAGATTGCATTATTAAAACAAAAAGTGTAATTTTTTAAAAATCAGGCATAAGTGCAGTACAATTTTAGTCTTGGGTACATGCTATGATTGATGAACCAGATTGCCATGAGTTTTGGGGGTGGGATGGGTTTAGACTAAACATTTTCGATGGTGAAATTTAAGTAAATTTAAGGCCAAGGTCAGAAAATGTTATGAGAAAAATAGTCACCAAATCACACTGGGCATTAGTCATCATTTTTTCTTTGCTAGCTTCCTTTCTTTGATGCTGAATAATTCCTAGCTTACCATGATTAGCCTGTCTCATACTTTCTTTCCATTTCTTAAGTAGAGATCAATTGTGAATCCTTGACTGAACACAGAAACAGTTCATAATCCTAAACCACTCCTAACATGTTTTTCTTTGATGCTGCAAATCTTGGCAGAATATGTCCCTCTATTTAATCCCTTCATTATGATTGTACTATATTTCCTGTGTGTGTGTGTGTGCGTGTGTGTGTGCATGTGTTTGTGTATTTTAGAAAGAGAGAATCAATTTTATTTATTTTTTCCATCTGGCCTTTGTTTCCCCAACACTTAGTTGTGTATGTAGTGCTGGGGTTTGAACCCCGGTTCTCAAGCATGCCAAGCAAGCACTCCAAACCTGGAGTGTAGCTCCCACTCCAGCCCTGTTTTCCTTGTTCTGTGCATGCTAGACACTATTTCACTTCACTTTCTAATCAGTGGGTGAGATTAAGCTCCACCTGCTGGAGCTATGTATCTTTATATATTATTTAGAAGTCTGTAAAGATTGATTGCTTTTGTATTTGACAAAGGATATCAAAAGAGAACATGGAGGAATGGCAATCTATTCAACAAGTAGTGGTGGACAAGCTGGACAGTCACTTGCAGAGAGTTGAAATTAGATCCTCATCTTTCACCTTGTACAAAAATCAAATTGAAATAGATCAAGGAATTAGGAATTAAACCAGCTTATCCAACTACTATAAGAAAATTTAGGAGAAACACTCCAGCACATGGGAGTTGGCAATGACTTTCTCAACAAGACTCCCAAAGCGAAAGAATTAAAGTCAAGAATCAATGAGTGAAATGTCATTAAACTAAAAAGCATTAGCTCAGCCAAGGAAGTGCTCAAAATTGTCAAGAGAGAACCTAAATAATGGGAGAGAATCATAGCCTGTGATTCCTCTGACAAGGAACTAATATCCAATATTAATAGAGAACTCAAAAAATGTAATATCAAAAACACAAGCAATCCAATCTATAAATGGGCCAAAGAGCTAAACAGAAACTCCTCAGCAGAGGAAATCAAGCAAGCCAATGAATACATGAAAAAGTATTATACATCCCAAATAATTAGAGAAATGAAAATCAAAACTACATTAAGATTTCATCTCACTCCAATCAGATTGGCAATGACAAAGAATATAAACAGTAATAGATACTGGAGGAGTTGCGGGGAGATAGGAACACTAGCACACTCTTGGTGGAATTGCAGACTGGTCCAGCCACACTGGAAAGCAGTGTGAAGATGCCTCAAAAAATTAGGTATGGATTCACTGCACAACCCAGCTATCTCTTTTCTGGTATTTTCCCAGTAGAGCTAGAATAAGCACATTACAGTGACACAGCAAAATCAATGTTTATATAAGCTCAATTTACAATAGCTAAATTATGAATCAACCCAGAAGCCCCTCACTGGATGAATGGATCCAAAACTGTGGTATATAAATATAATGTATATACATATTTATTTCATATATATGTATATATACATACACACATACTATGGAGTTCTACTCAACAATTAGAAATGATGATATTACGCCCTTTGAAGGTAAATGGATGGCAATGGAAGAAATTATGATGAGGAAAATTAACCAAACTCAAAAACTCAAGGAACAAATGTTTCCCCTCATTTGTGGAGGCTGGAACAAAACCCAGGTTTGGGTGAAAGGTAGTCAAGTGTATGTACTAGACTCACCAAGGTCAAAGCAACACTTAACATAGATTTGTAGTGGGGAGGGGAGAGGAGAGAGGGGGGAGGGAAGGGACAGGGAGGGAGGAGATGGAGGAATCTAGGGGAGGAAATCACCAATGTAGCTTACTCTTTACTTACCCAAGAAGCCAAATAATCATTGTGCAATCATTTAATTCTGAATAAAATAAATAAAAAAGAATCCTTGTCTCTTCTTCCCCATTTATTTATTCAATTGCATTAATACGGACTTAGGCATGATCATTTCATGCTTTGAATTATAAGTTAATACTGTGGTTTTTATATTTTTGCTCTTATTATTCCAGATTTGTCCATGGGATGCTAATTCAGGTTGGTTCCTATGTTCCTAACCCATACGCCTATCCTTTTATTTTAATGTATTTCCTTACTTTCTAGCACTATAAGATCACCAGATTCATCTTATATTTTCCCTGCTCTAGACCTCAAAGCAGACATTTCTTAAGCAGCCCTAGTTCTTTTTACTGGACAATGGTGTTTAGAAATCAAGATAGTGTGCTAGGTGTGCTCATCATTCCTGGGGTATTCTAAGCCCTTTCAGTGGGTAGAGGCAAGAAATATATATATGTATATAATCCATGTCTATATTGGTTATTAATTTCCAATTGGATGGTTCTAACTTCATCCAGGTGATGAGAAATTGAACCCACACGGACAAGGCTAGCTGTTTCAGGTTCCTGATGGTGACTCTTTTTCCATTCATCACTCAGTATTGCCATCACCACCCATGCTGTGTTCTTGAGCCACTGAGCAGTTTTTCTCTGTGTCGTGGACTGGATTCCTCTTCTGGTTCCTCTCTTTAGTCAGTGAGCTAAGTTCTAGCATCAACATCCCACCAACCACAGGTTTTCAGTCTTGTAGGATCCTCTCTCAAGCATTAAATCCCACCTCCTTAACTCATGTCTCCTTCTGACAGTCTTCAGGGCCATTTAGCTTTTGTCACCACTTTGATTTTAAATGTCTTCATAGTTTCTGGTACCCAGGGACATCATATTCTTACTTGGGAATTCTGGTAGGTATAAAAGGAGATATTTAATGTTATGTTTTATCTAGCATTTCTGTTTTTTGTGTGTGTGTGTGTTTATTTACATATTAGCTTCATCTGCTTTGTTGAATAGAAATTCTGTCTATTTATAGCTCAGGCAATAAACACCAGGAAATTGGCATGACCCAAGATCACACAGTGAGTTACTGCCAGAACTGTGCTCTCATTTCCAGTTTTCTATTAAGCTTTCCTGTTCCCAGGGTAACTGTGATCATTTCAAAAGTTTTAAGCCTTTTCAGACACAACTTTCCTTTGCAAGAAGTAATTCAGTTCTAAAAACTTCCAGAGTTCTCCATTGTTGTCAACTTTACTTGAAATGATGCCATAAAACTTATGGTTTGGGCAGAAGATCATGATAGACTCAGGACAAGTTCACATTTGTTTTATATAGAGTGTATTTAATTTGCAATCCTAATGGAGAAGAACAATGTTTGTAGAACACAAATACTCCTAAAATCTCAGAATTCATTTAGAACCCAAATATTAGCCAGATATAATCACCTTTACTAGAATTTATGTAGATAACATTTACAGCCCAGTCCTTCATTTAAAAGATATCTAGACTTAAAGAACAGGTCAAATTGTGGATTTTTTCTTGCTAAGGAAAAATTTGATGTGGGACATATCAAACTGGAAGTATTTGCTTTATGGTTCAGAGACTGAAGCAAAATTATTAATATGCTCATTCTACTGGTCTTCATCTATCTTTCCTCATTGTACAGTCTTTGTAACAGTTATCTTTGGTTGTCTCATTACATTGAAAAAGTAATAATATACTAGTTGAGTGTTTAGCATATATAGCCTTTAGATAGTTCAGAAATGATTGTTTGAACGTTATCTTCTCTAGAGTTTTGAACATAAAAGGGTGCTGGATTTTATCAAAGGTCTTTTCTACATCCATTGAGATGATCATGTGGTCTTTGTCCTCACCACTTTTATTCAATATTGTTCTTGAGAACCTACCTGGAGCAATTAGGCAAGAGAAAGAAATCAAAGGGATAAAAATAGGAAGAGATGAAGTCAAACTCTCTCTTTTTGCTGACGACATGATCCTGTATGTGGAAGATCCAAAAAATGCCATCAGTAAACTGCTTGAACTTATAAACAGATTTAGCAAAGTGGCAGGATACAAGATCAACACCCATAAATCAATAGCTTTCCTATACACTAACAATAATAGGACTGATGAAGAAATCAGGAAATCAGTCCCATTCACAATATCTTAAAAAAAATAAAATAAAATACTTGGGAATTAACCTTACAAGGGAAATCAAAGATCTCTACAACGAAAATTATCAGTCATTGAAAAATGAAATCCAAGATGACCTAAGAAGATGGAAAGATGTCCCATGCTCTTGGTTAGGCAGAATTAA